>CAHIKZ030003902.1:0-43770 GCA_903632075.3 Acanthosepion pharaonis | reverse complement strand
TGCATTCAACTCCAGCGAATTGCGATTTCAATAAAAATGCGGTGGACGCAAAGTGGGGGATCACTGTATTTTTCCCTCTCTCGGTGCTTTTATATTTACCTTTCCCTTCTTTAATGTGCCATTAGGGAAAGGCAAAACCCTCATCTTAAACTTGTTCGAAATTATTTTCATTAGCAAAACCCTCATCTTAAACTTGTTCGAAATTATTTTTCATTAGAATTCATTGAGGCAGCGAAGGAAGCACTGCATTCAACTCAGCGAATTGCGATTTCCAATAAAAAATGCGGTGGACGCAAAGTGGGGATCACTGTATTTTCCCTTCTCTCGGTGCTTTATATTTACCTTTCCCTTCTTTAATGTGCCATTAGGGAAAGGCAAAACCCTCATCTTAAACTTGTTCGAAATTATTTTTCATTAGAATTCATTGAGGCAGCGAAGGAAGCACTGCATTCAACTCAGCGAATTGCGATTTCCAATAAAAATGCGGTGGACGCAAAGTGGGGATCACTGTATTTTTCCCTTCCTCTCGGTGCTTTATATTTACCTTTCCCTTCTTTTAATGTGCCATTAGGGAAAGGCAAAACCCTCATCTTAAACTTGTTCGAAATTATTTTTCATTAGAATTCATTGAGGCAGCGTAAGGAAGCACTGCATTCAACTCAGCGAATTGCGATTTCCAATAAAAATGCGGTGGACGCAAAGTGGGGATCACTGTATTTTTCCCTTCTCTCGGTGCTTTATATTTACCTTTCCCTTCTTTAATGTGCCATTAGGGAAAGGCAAAACCCTCATCTTAAACTTGTTCGAAATTATTTTTCATTAGAATTCATTGAGGCAGCGTAGGAAGCACTGCATTCAACTCAGCGAATTGCGATTTCCAATAAAAATGCGGTGGACGCAAAGTGGGGGATCACTGTATTTTTCCCTTCTCTCGGTGCTTTATATTTACCTTTCCCTTCTTTAATGTGCCATTAGGGAAAGGCAAAACCCTCATCTTAAACTTGTTCGAAATTATTTTTCATTAGAATTCATTGAGGCAGCGAAGGAAGCACTGCATTCAACTCAGCGAATTGCGATTTCCAATAAAAATGCGGTGGACGCAAAGTGGGGATCACTGTATTTTTCCCTTCTCTCGGTGCTTTATATTTACCTTTCCTTCTTTAATGTGCCATTAGGGAAAGGCAAAACCCTCATCTTAAACTTGTTCGAAATTATTTTTCATTAGAATTCATTGAGGCAGCGAAGGAAGCACTGCATTCAACTCAGCGAATTGCGATTTCCAATAAAAATGCGGTGGACGCAAAGTGGGGATCACTGTATTTTTCCCTTCTCTCGGTGCTTTATATTTACCTTTCCTTCTTTAATGTGCCATTAGGGAAAGGCAAAACCCTCATCTTAAACTTGTTCGAAATTATTTTTCATTAGAATTCATTGAGGCAGCGTAAGGAAGCACTGCATTCAACTCAGCGAATTGCGATTTCCAATAAAAATGCGGTGGACGCAAAGTGGGGGATCACTGTATTTTTCCCTTCTCTCGGTGCTTTATATTTACCTTTCCTTCTTTAATGTGCCATTAGGGAAAGGCAAAACCCTCATCTTAAACTTGTTCGAAATTATTTTTCATTAGAATTCATTGAGGCAGCGAAGGAAGCACTGCATTCAACTCAGCGAATTGCGATTTCCAATAAAAATGCGGTGGACGCAAAGTGGGGGATCACTGTATTTTTCCCTTCTCTCGGTGCTTTATATTTACCTTTCCTTCTTTAATGTGCCATTAGGGAAAGGCAAAACCCTCATCTTAAACTTGTTCGAAATTATTTTTCATTAGAATTCATTGAGGCAGCGTAGGAAGCACTGCATTCAACTCAGCGAATTGCGATTTCCAATAAAAATGCGGTGGACGCAAAGTGGGGATCACTGTATTTTTCCCTTCTCTCGGTGCTTTATATTTACCTTTCCCTTCTTTAATGTGCCATTAGGGAAAGGCAAAACCCTCATCTTAAACTTGTTCGAAATTATTTTTCATTAGAATTCATTGAGGCAGCGAAGGAAGCACTGCATTCAACTCAGCGAATTGCGATTTCCAATAAAAATGCGGTGGACGCAAAGTGGGGGATCACTGTATTTTTCCCTTCTCGGTGCTTTATATTTACCTTTCCCTTTTGTAATGTGCCATTAGGGAAAGGCAAAACCCTCATCTTAAACTTGTTCGAAATTATTTTTCATTAGAATTCATTGAGGCAGCGTAGGAAGCACTGCATTCAACTCAGCGAATTGCGATTTCCAATAAAAATGCGGTGGACGCAAAGTGGGGGATCACTGTATTTTTCCCTTCTCTCGGTGCTTTATATTTACCTTTCCCTTCTTTAATGTGCCATTAGGGAAAGGCAAAACCCTCATCTTAAACTTGTTCGAAATTATTTTTCATTAGAATTCATTGAGGCAGCGAAGGAAGCACTGCATTCAACTCAGCGAATTGCGATTTCCAATAAAAAAGCGGTGGACGCAAAGTGGGGGATCACTGTATTTTTCCCTTCTCTCGGTGCTTTATATTTACCTTTCCCTTCTTTAATGTGCCATTAGGGAAAGGCAAAACCCTCATCTTAAACTTGTTCGAAATTATTTTTCATTAGAATTCATTGAGGCAGCGAAGGAAGCACTGCATTCAACTCAGCGAATTGCGATTTCCAATAAAAATGCGGTGGACGCAAAGTGGGGGATCACTGTATTTTTCCCTTCTCTCGGTGCTTTATATTTACCTTTCCCTTTTTAATGTGCCATTAGGGAAAGGCAAAACCCTCATCTTAAACTTGTTCGAAATTATTTTTCATTAGAATTCATTGAGGCAGCGAAGGAAGCACTGCATTCAACTCAGCGAATTGCGATTTCCAATAAAAATGCGGTGGACGCAAAGTGGGGGATCACTGTATTTTTCCCTTCTCTCGGTGCTTTATATTTACCTTTCCCTTCTTTAATGTGCCATTAGGGAAAGGCAAAACCCTCATCTTAAACTTGTTCGAAATTCAAATTATTTTTCATTAGAATTCATTGAGGCAGCGAAGGAAGCACTGCATTCAACTCAGCGAATTGCGATTTCCAATAAAAATGCGGTGGACGCAAAGTGGGGGATCACTGTATTTTTCCCTTCTCTCGGTGCTTTATATTTACCTTTCCCTTCTTTAATGTGCCATTAGGGAAAGGCAAAACCCTCATCTTAAACTTGTTCGAAATTATTTTTCATTAGAATTCATTGAGGCAGCGAAGGAAGCACTGCATTCAACTCAGCGAATTGCGATTTCCAATAAAAATGCGGTGGACGCAAAGTGGGGATCACTGTATTTTTCCCTTCTCTCGGTGCTTTATATTTACCTTTCCCTTCTTTAATGTGCCATTAGGGAAAGGCAAAACCCTCATCTTAAACTTGTTCGAAATTATTTTTCATTAGAATTCATTGAGGCAGCGAAGGAAGCACTGCATTCAACTCAGCGAATTGCGATTTCCAATAAAAATGCGGTGGACGCAAAGTGGGGGATCACTGTATTTTTCCCTTCTCTCTGTGCTTTATATTTACCTTTCCCTTCTTTAATGTGCCATTAGGGAAAGGCAAAACCCTCATCTTAAACTTGTTCGAAATTATTTTTCATTAGAATTCATTGAGGCAGCGTAGGAAGCACTGCATTCAACTCAGCGAATTGCGATTTCCAATAAAAATGCGGTGGACGCAAAGTGGGGGATCACTGTATTTTTCCCTTCTCTCGGTGCTTTATATTTACCTTTCCCTTCTTTAATGTGCCATTAGGGAAAGGCAAAACCCTCATCTTAAACTTGTTCGAAATTATTTTTCATTAGAATTCATTGAGGCAGCGAAGGAAGCACTGCATTCAACTCAGCGAATTGCGATTTCCAATAAAAATGCGGTGGACGCAAAGTGGGGTTCACTGTATTTTTCCCTTCTCTCGGTGCTTTATATTTACCTTTCCTTCTTTAATGTGCCATTAGGGAAAGGCAAAACCCTCATCTTAAACTTGTTCGAAATTATTTTTCATTAGAATTCATTGAGGCAGCGAAGGAAGCACTGCATTCAACTCAGCGAATTGCGATTTCCAATAAAAATGCGGTGGACGCAAAGTGGGGATCACTGTATTTTTCCCTTCTCTCGGTGCTTTATATTTACCTTTCCTTCTTTAATGTGCCATTAGGGAAAGGCAAAACCCTCATCTTAAACTTGTTCGAAATTATTTTTTTCATTAGAATTCATTGAGGCAGCGAAGGAAGCACTGCATTCAACTCAGCGAATTGCGATTTCCAATAAAAATGCGGTGGACGCAAAGTGGGGATCACTGTATTTTTCCCTTCTCTCGGTGTGCTTTATATTTACCTTTCCCTTCTTTAATGTGCCATTAGGGAAAGGCAAAACCCTCATCTTAAACTTGTTCGAAATTATTTTTCATTAGAATTCATTGAGGCAGCGAAGGAAGCACTGCATTCAACTCAGCGAATTGCGATTTCCAATAAAAATGCGGTGGACGCAAAGTGGGGATCACTGTATTTTTCCCTTCTCTCGGGTGCTTTATATTTACCTTTCCCTTCTTTAATGTGCCATTAGGGAAAGGCAAAACCCTCATCTTAAACTTGTTCGAAATTATTTTTCATTAGAATTCATTGAGGCAGCGAAGGAAGCACTGCATTCAACTCAGCGAATTGCGATTTCCAATAAAAATGCGGTGGACGCAAAGTGGGGATCACTGTATTTTTCCTTCTCTCGGTGCTTTATATTTACCTTTCCCTTCTTTAATGTGCCATTAGGGAAAGGCAAAACCCTCATCTTAAACTTGTTCGAAATTATTTTTCATTAGAATTCATTGAGGCAGCGAAGGAAGCACTGCATTCAACTCAGCGAATTGCGATTTCCAATAAAAATGCGGTGGACGCAAAGTGGGGATCACTGTATTTTTCCCTTCTCTCGGTTTTATATTTACCTTTCCCTTCTTTAATGTGCCATTAGGGAAAGGCAAAACCCTCATCTTAAACTTGTTCGAAATTATTTTTCATTAGAATTCATTGAGGCAGCGAAGGAAGCACTGCATTCAACTCAGCGAATTGCGATTTCCAATAAAAATGCGGTGGACGCAAAGTGGGGGATCACTGTATTTTTCCCTTCTCTCGGTGCTTTATATTTACCTTTCCCTTCTTTAATGTGCCATTAGGGAAAGGCAAAACCCTCATCTTAAACTTGTTCGAAATTATTTTTCATTAGAATTCATTGAGGCAGCGAAGGAAGCACTGCATTCAACTCAGCGAATTGCGATTTCCAATAAAAATGCGGTGGACGCAAAGTGGGGATCACTGTATTTTTCCCTTCTCTCGGTGCTTTATATTTACCTTTCCTTCTTTAATGTGCCATTAGGGAAAGGCAAAACCCTCATCTTAAACTTGTTCGAAATTATTTTTCATTAGAATTCATTGAGGCAGCGAAGGAAGCACTGCATTCAACTCAGCGAATTGCGATTTCCAATAAAAATGCGGTGGACGCAAAGTGGGGATCACTGTATTTTTCCCTTCTCTCTGTGCTTTATATTTACCTTTCCCTTCTTTAATGTGCCATTAGGGAAAGGCAAAACCCTCATCTTAAACTTGTTCGAAATTATTTTTCATTAGAATTCATTGAGGCAGCGAAGGAAGCACTGCATTCAACTCAGCGAATTGCGATTTCCAATAAAAAATGCGGTGGACGCAAAGTGGGGATCACTGTATTTTTCCCTTCTCTCGGTGCTTTATATTTACCTTTCCCTTCTTTAATGTGCCATTAGGGAAAGGCAAAACCCTCATCTTAAACTTGTTCGAAATTATTTTTCATTAGAATTCATTGAGGCAGCGAAGGAAGCACTGCATTCAACTCAGCGAATTGCGATTTCCAATAAAAATGCGGTGGACGCAAAGTGGGGATCACTGTATTTTTCCCTTCTCTCGGTGCTTTTATATTTACCTTTCCCTTCTTTAATGTGCCATTAGGGAAAGGCAAAACCCTCATCTTAAACTTGTTCGAAATTATTTTTCATTAGAATTCATTGAGGCAGCGAAGGAAGCACTGCATTCAACTCAGCGAATTGCGATTTCCAATAAAAATGCGGTGGACGCAAAGTGGGGGATCACTGTATTTTTCCCTTCTCTCGGTGCTTTATATTTACCTTTCCCTTCTTTAATGTGCCATTAGGGAAAGGCAAAACCCTCATCTTAAACTTGTTCGAAATTATTTTTCATTAGAATTCATTGAGGCAGCGAAGGAAGCACTGCATTCAACTCAGCGAATTGCGATTTCCAATAAAAATGCGGTGGACGCAAAGTGGGGGATCACTGTATTTTTCCCTTCTCTCGGTGCTTTATATTTACCTTTCCCTTCTTTAATGTGCCATTAGGGAAAGGCAAAACCCTCATCTTAAACTTGTTCGAAATTATTTTTCATTAGAATTCATTGAGGCAGCGAAGGAAGCACTGCATTCAACTCAGCGAATTGCGATTTCCAATAAAAATGCGGTGGACGCAAAGTGGGGGATCACTGTATTTTTCCCTTCTCTCGGTGCTTTATATTTACCTTTCCTTCTTTAATGTGCCATTAGGGAAAGGCAAAACCCTCATCTTAAACTTGTTCGAAATTATTTTTCATTAGAATTCATTGAGGCAGCGAAGGAAGCACTGCATTCAACTCAGCGAATTGCGATTTCCAATAAAAATGCGGTGGACGCAAAGTGGGGATCACTGTATTTTTCCCTTCTCTCGGTGCTTTATATTTACCTTTCCTTCTTTAATGTGCCATTAGGGAAAGGCAAAACCCTCATCTTAAACTTGTTCGAAATTATTTTTCATTAGAATTCATTGAGGCAGCGAAGGAAGCACTGCATTCAACTCAGCGAATTGCGATTTCCAATAAAAATGCGGTGGACGCAAAGTGGGGATCACTGTATTTTTCCCTTCTCTCGGTGCTTTATATTTACCTTTCCCTTCTTTAATGTGCCATTAGGGAAAGGCAAAACCCTCATCTTAAACTTGTTCGAAATTATTTTTCATTAGAATTCATTGAGGCAGCGAAGGAAGCACTGCATTCAACTCAGCGAATTGCGATTTCCAATAAAAAATGCGGTGGACGCAAAGTGGGGGATCACTGTATTTTTCCCTTCTCTCGGTGCTTTATATTTACCTTTCCCTCTCTTTAATGTGCCATTAGGGAAAGGCAAAACCCTCATCTTAAACTTGTTCGAAATTATTTTTTTCATTAGAATTCATTGAGGCAGCGAAGGAAGCACTGCATTCAACTCAGCGAATTGCGATTTCCAATAAAAAATGCGGTGGACGCAAAGTGGGGGATCACTGTATTTTTCCCTTCTCTCGGTGCTTTATATTTACCTTTCCCTTCTTTAATGTGCCATTAGGGAAAGGCAAAACCCTCATCTTAAACTTGTTCGAAATTATTTTTCATTAGAATTCATTGAGGCAGCGAAGGAAGCACTGCATTCAACTCAGCGAATTGCGATTTCCAATAAAAAATGCGGTGGACGCAAAGTGGGGATCACTGTATTTTCCCTTCTCTCGGTGCTTTATATTTACCTTTCCCTTCTTTAATGTGCCATTAGGGAAAGGCAAAACCCTCATCTTAAACTTGTTCGAAATTATTTTTCATTAGAATTCATTGAGGCAGCGTAGGAAGCACTGCATTCAACTCAGCGAATTGCGATTTCCAATAAAAATGCGGTGGACGCAAAGTGGGGGATCACTGTATTTTTCCTTCTCTGGGCTTTATATTTACCTTTCCCTTCTTTAATGTGCCATTAGGGAAAGGCAAAACCCTCATCTTAAACTTGTTCGAAATTATTTTTCATTAGAATTCATTGAGGCAGCGTAGGAAGCACTGCATTCAACTCAGCGAATTGCGATTTCCAATAAAAATGCGGTGGACGCAAAGTGGGGATCACTGTATTTTTCCCTTCTCTCGGTGCTTTATATTTACCTTTCCTTCTTTAAATGTGCCATTAGGGAAAGGCAAAACCCTCATCTTAAACTTGTTCGAAATTATTTTTTCATTAGAATTCATTGAGGCAGCGAAGGAAGCACTGCATTCAACTCAGCGAATTGCGATTTCCAATAAAAATGCGGTGGACGCAAAGTGGGGATCACTGTATTTTTCCCTTCTCTCGGTGCTTTATATTTACCTTTCCTTCTTTAATGTGCCATTAGGGAAAGGCAAAACCCTCATCTTAAACTTGTTCGAAATTATTTTTCATTAGAATTCATTGAGGCAGCGAAGGAAGCACTGCATTCAACTCAGCGAATTGCGATTTCCAATAAAAAATGCGGTGGACGCAAAGTGGGGATCACTGTATTTTTCCCTTCTCTCGGTGCTTTATATTTACCTTTCCCTTCTTTAATGTGCCATTAGGGAAAGGCAAAACCCTCATCTTAAACTTGTTCGAAATTATTTTTCATTAGAATTCATTGAGGCAGCGTAGGGAAGCACTGCATTCAACTCTCAGCGAATTGCGATTTCCAATAAAAAATGCGGTGGACGCAAAGTGGGGATCACTGTATTTTTCCCTTCTCTCGGTGCTTTATATTTACCTTTCTTTCTTTAATGTGCCATTAGGGAAAGGCAAAACCCTCATCTTAAACTTGTTCGAAATTATTTTTCATTAGAATTCATTGAGGCAGCGTAGGAAGCACTGCATTCAACTCAGCGAATTGCGATTTCCAATAAAAATGCGGTGGACGCAAAGTGGGTGATCACTGTATATTTCCCTTCTCTCGGTGCTTTATATTTACCTTTCCCTTCTTTAATGTGCCATTAGGGAAAGGCAAAACCCTCATCTAAAACTTGTTCGAAATTATTTTTCATTAGAATTCATTGAGGCAGCGAAGGAAGCACTGCATTCAACTCAGCGAATTGCGATTTCCAATAAAAATGCGGTGGACGCAAAGTGGGGGATCACTGTATTTTTTCCCTTCTCTCGGTGCTTTATATTTACCTTTCCCTTCTTTAATGTGCCATTAGGGAAAGGCAAAACCCTCATCTAAAACTTGTTCGAAATTATTTTTCATTAGAATTCATTGAGGCAGCGTAGGAAGCACTGCATTCAACTCAGCGAATTGCGATTTCCAAAAAAAATGCGGTGGACGCAAAGTGGGGATCACTGTATTTTTCCTTCTCTCTGTGCTTTATATTTACCTTTCCCTTCTTTAATGTGCCATTAGGGAAAGGCAAAACCCTCATCTAAAACTTGTTCGAAATTATTTTTCATTAGAATTCATTGAGGCAGCGTAGGAAGCACTGCATTCAACTCAGCGAATTGCGATTTCCAATAAAAATGCGGTGGACGCAAAGTGGGTGATCACTGTATATTTCCCTTCTCTCGGTGCTTTATATTTACCTTTCCTTCTTTAATGTGCCATTAGGGAAAGGCAAAACCCTCATCTAAAACTTGTTCGAAATTATTTTTCATTAGAATTCATTGAGGCAGCGTAGGAAGCACTGCATTCAACTCAGCGAATTGCGATTTCCAATAAAAATGCGGTGGACGCAAAGTGGGTGATCACTGTATATTTCCCTTCTCTCTGTGCTTTATATTTACCTTTCCCTTCTTTAATGTGCCATTAGGGAAAGGCAAAACCCTCATCTAAAACTTGTTCGAAATTATTTTTCATTAGAATTCATTGAGGCAGCGTAGGAAGCACTGCATTCAACTCAGCGAATTGCGATTTCCAATAAAAATGCGGTGGACGCAAAGTGGGTGATCACTGTATTTTTCCCTTCTCTCTGTGCTTTATATTTACCTTTCCCTTCTTTAATGTGCCATTAGGGAAAGGCAAAACCCTCATCTAAAACTTGTTCGAAATTATTTTTCATTAGAATTCATTGAGGCAGCGTAGGAAGCACTGCATTCAACTCAGCGAATTGCGATTTCCAATAAAAATGCGGTGGACGCAAAGTGGGTGATCACTGTATATTTCCTTCTCTCTGTGCTTTTATATTTACCTTTCCCTTTTTAATGTGCCATTAGGGAAAGGCAAAACCCTCATCTAAAACTTGTTCGAAATTATTTTTCATTAGAATTCATTGAGGCAGCGTAGGAAGCACTGCATTCAACTCAGCGAATTGCGATTTCCAATAAAAATGCGGTGGACGCAAAGTGGGGGATCACTGTATTTTCCCTTCTCTCTCGGTGCTTTATATTTACCTTTCCCTTCTTTAATGTGCCATTAGGGAAAGGCAAAACCCTCATCTAAAACTTGTTCGAAATTATTTTTCATTAGAATTCATTGAGGCAGCGTAGGAAGCACTGCATTCAACTCAGCGAATTGCGATTTCCAATAAAAATGCGGTGGACGCAAAGTGGGTGATCACTGTATATTTCCCTTCTCTCTTTGCTTTATATTTACCTTTCCCTTCTTTAATGTGCCATTAGGGAAAGGCAAAACCCTCATCTAAAAAATTGTTCGAAATTATTTTTCATTAGAATTCATTGAGGCAGCGTAGGAAGCACTGCATTCAACTCAGCGAATTGCGATTTCCAATAAAAATGCGGTGGACGCAAAGTGGGTGATCACTGTATATTTCCCTTCTCTCGGTGCTTTATATTTACCTTTCCCTTCTTTAATGTGCCATTAGGAAAGGCAAAACCCTCATCTAAAACTTGTTCGAAATTATTTTTCATTAGAATTCATTGAGGCAGCGTAGGAAGCACTGCATTCAACTCAGCGAATTGCGATTTCCAATAAAAATGCGGTGGACGCAAAGTGGGTGATCACTGTATATTTCCCTTCTCTCGGTGCTTTATATTTACCTTTCCCTTCTTTAATGTGCCATTAGGGAAAGGCAAAACCCTCATCTAAAACTTGTTCGAAATTATTTTTCATTAGAATTCATTGAGGCAGCGTAGGAAGCACTGCATTCAACTCAGCGAATTGCGATTTCCAATAAAAATGCGGTGGACGCAAAGTGGGTGATCACTGTATTTCCCTTCTTCTCTCGGTGCTTTATATTTACCTTTCCTTCTTTAATGTGCCATTAGGGAAAGGCAAAACCCTCATCTAAAACTTGTTCGAAATTATTTTTTCATTAGAATTCATTGAGGCAGCGTAGGAAGCACTGCATTCAACTCAGCGAATTGCGATTTCCAATAAAAATGCGGTGGACGCAAAGTGGGTGATCACTGTATATTTCCTTCTCTCGGTGCTTTTATATTTACCTTTCCCTTCTTTAATGTGCCATTAGGGAAAGGCAAAACCCTCATCTAAAACTTGTTCGAAATTATTTTTCATTAGAATTCATTGAGGCAGCGTAGGAAGCACTGCATTCAACTCAGCGAATTGCGATTTCCAATAAAAATGCGGTGGACGCAAAGTGGGGGATCACTGTATATTTCCCTTCTCTCTGTGCTTTATATTTACCTTTCCCTTCTTTAATGTGCCATTAGGGAAAGGCAAAACCCTCATCTAAAACTTGTTCGAAATTATTTTTCATTAGAATTCATTGAGGCAGCGTAGGAAGCACTGCATTCAACTCAGCGAATTGCGATTTCCAATAAAAATGCGGTGGACGCAAAGTGGGTGATCACTGTATATTTCCCTTCTCTCGGTGCTTTATATTTACCTTTCCCTTCTTTAATGTGCCATTAGGGAAAGGCAAAACCCTCATCTAAAACTTGTTCGAAATTATTTTTCATTAGAATTCATTGAGGCAGCGTAGGAAGCACTGCATTCAACTCAGCGAATTGCGATTTCCAATAAAAATGCGGTGGACGCAAAGTGGGTGATCACTGTATATTTCCCTTCTCTCTGTGCTTTATATTTACCTTTTCCCTTCTTTAATGTGCCATTAGGGAAAGGCAAAACCCTCATCTAAAACTTGTTCGAAATTATTTTTCATTAGAATTCATTGAGGCAGCGTAGGAAGCACTGCATTCAACTCAGCGAATTGCGATTTCCAATAAAAAATGCGGTGGACGCAAAGTGGGTGATCACTGTATATTTCCTTCTCTCTTTGCTTTATATTTACCTTTCCTTCTTTAATGTGCCATTAGGGAAAGGCAAAACCCTCATCTAAAAACTGTTCGAAATTATTTTTCATTAGAATTCATTGAGGCAGCGTAGGAAGCACTGCATTCAACTCAGCGAATTGCGATTTCCAATAAAAATGCGGTGGACGCAAAGTGGGTGATCACTGTATATTTCCCTTCTCTCTGTGCTTTATATTTACCTTTCCCTTCTTTAATGTGCCATTAGGGAAAGGCAAAACCCTCATCTAAAACTTGTTCGAAATTATTTTTCATTAGAATTCATTGAGGCAGCGTAGGAAGCACTGCATTCAACTCAGCGAATTGCGATTTCCAATAAAAATGCGGTGGACGCAAAGTGGGTGATCACTGTATATTTCCCTTCTCTCGGTGCTTTATATTTACCTTTCCCTTCTTTAATGTGCCATTAGGGAAAGGCAAAACCCTCATCTAAAACTTGTTCGAAATTATTTTCATTAGAATTCATTGAGGCAGCGTAGGAAGCACTGCATTCAACTCAGCGAATTGCGATTTCCACTAAAAATGCGGTGGACGCAAAGTGGGTGATCACTGTATATTTCCTTCTCTCGGTGCTTTATATTTACCTTTCCCTTCTTTAATGTGCCATTAGGGAAAGGCAAAACCCTCATCTAAAACTTGTTCGAAATTATTTTCATTAGAATTCATTGAGGCAGCGTAGGAAGCACTGCATTCAACTCAGCGAATTGCGATTTCCACTAAAAATGCGGTGGACGCAAAGTGGGTGATCACTGTATATTTCCCTTCTCTCGGTGCTTTATATTTACCTTTCCCTTCTTTAATGTGCCATTAGGGAAAGGCAAAACCCTCATCTAAAACTTGTTCGAAATTATTTTTCATTAGAATTCATTGAGGCAGCGTAGGAAGCACTGCATTCAACTCAGCGAATTGCGATTTCCAATAAAAAATGCGGTGGACGCAAAGTGGGTGATCACTGTATATTTCCTTCTCTCGGTGCTTTATATTTACCTTTCCTTCTTTAATGTGCCATTAGGGAAAGGCAAAACCCTCATCTAAAACTTGTTCGAAATTATTTTTCATTAGAATTCATTGAGGCAGCGTAGGAAGCACTGCATTCAACTCAGCGAATTGCGATTTCCAATAAAAATGCGGTGGACGCAAAGTGGGTGATCACTGTATATTTCCCTTCTCTCTGTGCTTTATATTTACCTTTCCCTTCTTTAATGTGCCATTAGGGAAAGGCAAAACCCTCATCTAAAACTTGTTCGAAATTATTTTTCATTAGAATTCATTGAGGCAGCGTAGGAAGCACTGCATTCAACTCAGCGAATTGCGATTTCCACTAAAAATGCGGTGGACGCAAAGTGGGTGATCACTGTATATTTCCCTTCTCTCTGTGCTTTATATTTACCTTTCCCTTCTTTAATGTGCCATTAGGGAAAGGCAAAACCTCATCTAAAACTTGTTCGAAATTATTTTTCATTAGAATTCATTGAGGCAGCGTAGGAAGCACTGCATTCAACTCAGCGAATTGCGATTTCCAATAAAAATGCGGTGGACGCAAAGTGGGTGATCACTGTATATTTCCCTTCTCTCTTTGCTTTATATTTACCTTTCCCTTCTTTAATGTGCCATTAGGGAAAGGCAAAACCCTCATCTAAAACTTGTTCGAAATTATTTTCATTAGAATTCATTGAGGCAGCGTAGGAAGCACTGCATTCAACTCAGCGAATTGCGATTTCCAATAAAAATGCGGTGGACGCAAAGTGGGTGATCACTGTATATTTCCCTTCTCTCTGTGCTTTATATTTACCTTTCCCTTCTTTAATGTGCCATTAGGGAAAGGCAAAACCCTCATCTAAAACTTGTTCGAAATTATTTTTCATTAGAATTCATTGAGGCAGCGTAGGAAGCACTGCATTCAACTCAGCGAATTGCGATTTCCAATAAAAATGCGGTGGACGCAAAGTGGGTGATCACTGTATATTTCCCTTCTCTCTGTGCTTTATATTTACCTTTCCTTCTTTAATGTGCCATTAGGGAAAGGCAAAACCCTCATCTAAAACTTGTTCGAAATTATTTTTCATTAGAATTCATTGAGGCAGCGTAGGAAGCACTGCATTCAACTCAGCGAATTGCGATTTCCAATAAAAATGCGGTGGACGCAAAGTGGGTGATCACTGTATATTTCCCTTCTCTCTGTGCTTTATATTTACCTTTCCCTTCTTTAATGTGCCATTAGGGAAAGGCAAAACCCTCATCTAAAACTTGTTCGAAATTATTTTTCATTAGAATTCATTGAGGCAGCGTAGGAAGCACTGCATTCAACTCAGCGAATTGCGATTTCCAATAAAAATGCGGTGGACGCAAAGTGGGTGATCACTGTATATTTCCTTCTCTCTGTGCTTTATATTTACCTTTCCCCTTCTTTAATGTGCCATTAGGGAAAGGCAAAACCCTCATCTAAAACTTGTTCGAAATTATTTTTCATTAGAATTCATTGAGGCAGCGTAGGAAGCACTGCATTCAACTCAGCGAATTGCGATTTCCATAAAAAATGCGGTGGACGCAAAGTGGGTGATCACTGTATATTTCCTTTCTCTCTGTGCTTTTATATTTACCTTTCCCTTCTTTAATGTGCCATTAGGGAAAGGCAAAACCCTCATCTAAAACTTGTTCGAAATTATTTTTCATTAGAATTCATTGAGGCAGCGTAGGAAGCACTGCATTCAACTCAGCGAATTGCGATTTCCAATAAAAATGCGGTGGACGCAAAGTGGGTGATCACTGTATATTTCCCTTCTCTCGGTGCTTTATATTTACCTTTCCTTCTTTAATGTGCCATTAGGGAAAGGCAAAACCCTCATCTAAAACTTGTTCGAAATTATTTTTCATTAGAATTCATTGAGGCAGCGTAGGAAGCACTGCATTCAACTCAGCGAATTGCGATTTCCAATAAAAATGCGGTGGACGCAAAGTGGGTGATCACTGTATATTTCCCTTCTCTCGGTGCTTTATATTTACCTTTCCCTTCTTTAATGTGCCATTAGGGAAAGGCAAAACCCTCATCTAAAACTTGTTCGAAATTATTTTTCATTAGAATTCATTGAGGCAGCGTAGGAAGCACTGCATTCAACTCAGCGAATTGCGATTTCCAATAAAAATGCGGTGGACGCAAAGTGGGTGATCACTGTATATTTCCCTTCTCTCTGTGCTTTATATTTACCTTTCCCTTCTTTAATGTGCCATTAGGGAAAGGCAAAACCCTCATCTAAAACTTGTTCGAAATTATTTTTCATTAGAATTCATTGAGGCAGCGTAGGAAGCACTGCATTCAACTCAGCGAATTGCGATTTCCAATAAAAATGCGGTGGACGCAAAGTGGGTGATCACTGTATATTTCCCTTCTCTCTGTGCTTTATATTTACCTTTCCCTTCTTTAATGTGCCATTAGGGAAAGGCAAAACCCTCATCTAAAACTTGTTCGAAATTATTTTTCATTAGAATTCATTGAGGCAGCGCATTCAACTCAAAGTTGCGGCGGCAAAGTGCATTCAACTCAGCGAATTGCGATTTTCAAATAAAAAATGCGGTGGACGCAAAGTGGGTGATCACTGTATATTTCCCTTCTCTCTCTGTGCTTTATATTTACCTTTCCTTTCTTTAATGTGCCATTAGGGAAAGGCAAAACCCTCATCTAAAACTTGTTCGAAATTATTTTTCATTAGAATTCATTGAGGCAGCGTAGGAAGCACTGCATTCAACTCAGCGAATTGCGATTTCCAATAAAAAATGCGGTGGACGCAAAGTGGGTGATCACTGTATATTTCCCTTCTCTCTGTGCTTTATATTTACCTTTCCTTCTTTAATGTGCCATTAGGGAAAGGCAAAACCCTCATCTAAAACTTGTTCGAAATTATTTTTCATTAGAATTCATTGAGGCAGCGTAGGAAGCACTGCATTCAACTCAGCGAATTGCGATTTCCAATAATTAAAATGCGGTGGACGCAAAGTGGGTGATCACTGTATATTTCCCTTCTCTCTGGTGCTTTATATTTACCTTTCCCTTCTTTAATGTGCCATTAGGGAAAGGCAAAACCCTCATCTAAAACTTGTTCGAAATTATTTTTTCATTAGAATTCATTGAGGCAGCGTAGGAAGCACTGCATTCAACTCAGCGAATTGCGATTTCCAATAAAAATGCGGTGGACGCAAAGTGGGTGATCACTGTATATTTCCCTTCTCTCGGTGCTTTATATTTACCTTTCCTTCTTTAATGTGCCATTAGGGAAAGGCAAAACCCTCATCTAAAACTTGTTCGAAATTATTTTTCATTAGAATTCATTGAGGCAGCGTAGGAAGCACTGCATTCAACTCAGCGAATTGCGATTTCCAATAAAAATGCGGTGGACGCAAAGTGGGTGATCACTGTATATTTCCCTTCTCTCGGTGCTTTATATTTACCTTTCCTTCTTTAATGTGCCATTAGGGAAAGGCAAAACCCTCATCTAAAACTTGTTCGAAATTATTTTTCATTAGAATTCATTGAGGCAGCGTAGGAAGCACTGCATTCAACTCAGCGAATTGCGATTTCCAATAAAAAATGCGGTGGACGCAAAGTGGGTGATCACTGTATATTTCCTTCTCTCTGTGCTTTTATATTTACCTTTCCCTTCTTTAATGTGCCATTAGGGAAAGGCAAAACCTCATCTAAAACTTGTTCGAAATTATTTTTCATTAGAATTCATTGAGGCAGCGTAGGAAGCACTGCATTCAACTCAGCGAATTGCGATTTCCAATAAAAATGCGGTGGACGCAAAGTGGGTGATCACTGTATATTTCCTTCTCTCGGTGCTTTTATATTTACCTTTTCCTTCTTTAATGTGCCATTAGGGAAAGGCAAAACCTCATCTAAAACTTGTTCGAAATTATTTTTCATTAGAATTCATTGAGGCAGCGTAGGAAGCACTGCATTCAACTCAGCGAATTGCGATTTCCACTAAAAATGCGGTGGACGCAAAGTGGGTGATCACTGTATATTTCCCTTCTCTCTGTGCTTTATATTTACCTTTCCCTTCTTTAATGTGCCATTAGGGAAAGGCAAAACCCTCATCTAAAACTTGTTCGAAATTATTTTTCATTAGAATTCATTGAGGCAGCGTAGGAAGCACTGCATTCAACTCAGCGAATTGCGATTTCCAATAAAAATGCGGTGGACGCAAAGTGGGTGATCACTGTATATTTCCCTTCTCTCTGTGCTTTATATTTACCTTTCCCTTCTTTAATGTGCCATTAGGGAAAGGCAAAACCCTCATCTAAAACTTGTTCGAAATTATTTTTTCATTAGAATTCATTGAGGCAGCGTAGGAAGCACTGCATTCAACTCAGCGAATTGCGATTTCCACTAAAAATGCGGTGGACGCAAAGTGGGTGATCACTGTATATTTCCCTTCTCTCTGTGCTTTATATTTACCTTTCCCTTCTTTAATGTGCCATTAGGGAAAGGCAAAACCTCATCTAAAACTTGTTCGAAATTATTTTTCATTAGAATTCATTGAGGCAGCGTAGGAAGCACTGCATTCAACTCAGCGAATTGCGATTTCCACTAAATATGCGGTGGACGCAAAGTGGGTGATCACTGTATATTTCCCTTCTCTCTGTGCTTTATATTTACCTTTCCCTTCTTTAATGTGCCATTAGGGAAAGGCAAAACCCTCATCTAAAACTTGTTCGAAATTATTTTTCATTAGAATTCATTGAGGCAGCGTAGGAAGCACTGCATTCAACTCAGCGAATTGCGATTTCCAATAAAAATGCGGTGGACGCAAAGTGGGTGATCACTGTATATTTCCTTCTCTCTGTGCTTTATATTTACCTTTCCCTTCTTTAATGTGCCATTAGGGAAAGGCAAAACCCTCATCTAAAACTTGTTCGAAATTATTTTTCATTAGAATTCATTGAGGCAGCGTAGGAAGCACTGCATTCAACTCAGCGAATTGCGATTTCCAATAAAAATGCGGTGGACGCAAAGTGGGTGATCACTGTATATTTCCTTCTCTCGGTGCTTTTATATTTACCTTTCTCTTCTTTAATGTGCCATTAGGGAAAGGCAAAACCCTCATCTAAAAATTGTTCGAAATTATTTTTCATTAGAATTCATTGAGGCAGCGTAGGAAGCACTGCATTCAACTCAGCGAATTGCGATTTCCACTAAAAATGCGGTGGACGCAAAGTGGGTGATCACTGTATATTTCCCTTCTCTCTGTGCTTTATATTTACCTTTCCCTTCTTTAATGTGCCATTAGGGAAAGGCAAAAAAACCTCATCTAAAACTTGTTCGAAATTATTTTTCATTAGAATTCATTGAGGCAGCGTAGGAAGCACTGCATTCAACTCAGCGAATTGCGATTTCCAAAAAAATGCGGTGGACGCAAAGTGGGTGATCACTGTATATTTCCCTTCTCTCTGTGCTTTATATTTACCTTTCCTTCTTTAATGTGCCATTAGGGAAAGGCAAAACCCTCATCTAAAACTTGTTCGAAATTATTTTTCATTAGAATTCATTGAGGCAGCGTAGGAAGCACTGCATTCAACTCAGCGAATTGCGATTTCCACTAAAAATGCGGTGGACGCAAAGTGGGTGATCACTGTATATTTCCTTCTCTCTGTGCTTTATATTTACCTTTCCCTTCTTTAATGTGCCATTAGGGAAAGGCAAAACCTCATCTAAAACTTGTTCGAAATTATTTTTCATTAGAATTCATTGAGGCAGCGTAGGAAGCACTGCATTCAACTCAGCGAATTGCGATTTCCAATAAAAAATGCGGTGGACGCAAAGTGGGTGATCACTGTATATTTCCCTTCTCTCTGTGCTTTATATTTACCTTTCCTTCTTTAATGTGCCATTAGGGAAAGGCAAAACCCTCATCTAAAACTTGTTCGAAATTATTTTTCATTAGAATTCATTGAGGCAGCGTAGGAAGCACTGCATTCAACTCAGCGAATTGCGATTTCAATAAAAAATGCGGTGGACGCAAAGTGGGTGATCACTGTATATTTCCTTCTCTCTGTGCTTTATATTTACCTTTCCCTTCTTTAATGTGCCATTAGGGAAAGGCAAAACCCTCATCTAAAACTTGTTCGAAATTATTTTTCATTAGAATTCATTGAGGCAGCGTAGGAAGCACTGCATTCAACTCAGCGAATTGCGATTTCCAATAAAAATGCGGTGGACGCAAAGTGGGTGATCACTGTATATTTCCCTTCTCTCTGTGCTTTATATTTACCTTTCCCTTCTTTAATGTGCCATTAGGGAAAGGCAAAACCTCATCTAAAACTTGTTCGAAATTATTTTTCATTAGAATTCATTGAGGCAGCGTAGGAAGCACTGCATTCAACTCAGCGAATTGCGATTTCCACTAAAAATGCGGTGGACGCAAAGTGGGTGATCACTGTATATTTCCCTTCTCTCTGTGCTTTATATTTTCCTTTCCCTTCTTTAATGTGCCATTAGGGAAAGGCAAAACCCATCTAAAACTTGTTCGAAATTATTTTTCATTAGAATTCATTGAGGCAGCGTAGGAAGCACTGCATTCAACTCAGCGAATTGCGATTTCCAATAAAAATGCGGTGGACGCAAAGTGGGTGATCACTGTATATTTCCCTTCTCTCTGTGCTTTATATTTACCTTTCCCTTCTTTAATGTGCCATTAGGGAAAGGCAAAACCCTCATCTAAAACTTGTTCGAAATTATTTTTCATTAGAATTCATTGAGGCAGCGTAGGAAGCACTGCATTCAACTCAGCGAATTGCGATTTCCAATAAAAATGCGGTGGACGCAAAGTGGGTGATCACTGTATATTTCCCTTCTCTCTGTGCTTTATATTTACCTTTCCTTCTTTAATGTGCCATTAGGGAAAGGCAAAACCCTCATCTAAAACTTGTTCGAAATTATTTTTCATTAGAATTCATTGAGGCAGCGTAGGAAGCACTGCATTCAACTCAGCGAATTGCGATTTCAGCGAAAATGCGGTGGACGCAAAGTGGGTGATCACTGTATATTTCCTTCTCTCTGTGCTTTATATTTACCTTTCCCTTCTTTAATGTGCCATTAGGGAAAGGCAAAACCCTCATCTAAAACTTGTTCGAAATTATTTTTCATTAGAATTCATTGAGGCAGCGTAGGAAGCACTGCATTCAACTCAGCGAATTGCGATTTCCAATAAAAATGCGGTGGACGCAAAGTGGGTGATCACTGTATATTTCCCTTCTCTCTGTGCTTTATATTTACCTTTCCCTTCTTTAATGTGCCATTAGGGAAAGGCAAAACCCTCATCTAAAACTTGTTCGAAATTATTTTTCATTAGAATTCATTGAGGCAGCGTAGGAAGCACTGCATTCAACTCAGCGAATTGCGATTTCCAATAAAAATGCGGTGGACGCAAAGTGGGTGATCACTGTATATTTCCTTCTCTCTGTGCTTTATATTTACCTTTCCCTTCTTTAATGTGCCATTAGGGAAAGGCAAAACCCTCATCTAAAACTTGTTCGAAATTATTTTTCATTAGAATTCATTGAGGCAGCGTAGGAAGCACTGCATTCAACTCAGCGAATTGCGATTTCCAATAAAAATGCGGTGGACGCAAAGTGGGTGATCACTGTATATTTCCTTCTCTCTGTGCTTTATATTTACCTTTCCTTCTTTAATGTGCCATTAGGAAAAGGCAAAACCTCATCTAAAACTTGTTCGAAATTATTTTTCATTAGAATTCATTGAGGCAGCGTAGGAAGCACTGCATTCAACTCAGCGAATTGCGATTTCCACTAAAAATGCGGTGGACGCAAAGTGGGTGATCACTGTATATTTCCCTTCTCTCGGTGCTTTATATTTACCTTTCCTTCTTTAATGTGCCATTAGGGAAAGGCAAAACCCTCATCTAAAACTTGTTCGAAATTATTTTTCATTAGAATTCATTGAGGCAGCGTAGGAAGCACTGCATTCAACTCAGCGAATTGCGATTTCCAATAAAAAATGCGGTGGACGCAAAGTGGGTGATCACTGTATATTTCCTTCTCTCTTTGCTTTATATTTACCTTTCCCTTCTTTAATGTGCCATTAGGGAAAGGCAAAACCCTCATCATCTAAAACTTGTTCGAAATTATTTTTCATTAGAATTCATTGAGGCAGCGTAGGAAGCACTGCATTCAACTCAGCGAATTGCGATTTCCAATAAAAATGCGGTGGACGCAAAGTGGGTGATCACTGTATATTTCCTTCTCTCTAAGCTTTATATTTACCTTTCCCTTTTTAATGTGCCATTAGGGAAAGGCAAAACCTCATCTAAAACTTGTTCGAAATTATTTTTCATTAGAATTCATTGAGGCAGCGTAGGAAGCACTGCATTCAACTCAGCGAATTGCGATTTCCAATAAAAATGCGGTGGACGCAAAGTGGGTGATCACTGTATATTTCCCTTCTCTCTGTGCTTTTTATATTTACCTTTCCCTTCTTTAATGTGCCATTAGGGAAAGGCAAAACCCTCATCTAAAACTTGTTCGAAATTATTTTTCATTAGAATTCATTGAGGCAGCGTAGGAAGCACTGCATTCAACTCAGCGAATTGCGATTTCCAATAAAAATGCGGTGGACGCAAAGTGGGTGATCACTGTATATTTCCTTCTCTCTGTGCTTTATATTTACCTTTCCTTCTTTAATGTGCCATTAGGGAAAGGCAAAACCCTCATCTAAAACTTGTTCGAAATTATTTTTCATTAGAATTCATTGAGGCAGCGTAGGAAGCACTGCATTCAACTCAGCGAATTGCGATTTCCAATAAAAATGCGGTGGACGCAAAGTGGGTGATCACTGTATATTTCCCTTCTCTCTGTGCTTTATATTTACCTTTCCTTCTTTAATGTGCCATTAGGGAAAGGCAAAACCTCATCTAAAACTTGTTCGAAATTATTTTTCATTAGAATTCATTGAGGCAGCGTAGGAAGCACTGCATTCAACTCAGCGAATTGCGATTTCCACTAAAAAATGCGGTGGACGCAAAGTGGGTGATCACTGTATATTTCCCTTCTCTCTCTGTGCTTTATATTTACCTTTCCCTTCTTTAATGTGCCATTAGGGAAAGGCAAAACCCTCATCTAAAACTTGTTCGAAATTATTTTTCATTAGAATTCATTGAGGCAGCGTAGGAAGCACTGCATTCAACTCAGCGAATTGCGATTTCCAATAAAAATGCGGTGGACGCAAAGTGGGTGATCACTGTATATTTCCTTCTCTCTGTGCTTTATATTTACCTTTCCCTTTTAATGTGCCATTAGGGAAAGGCAAAACCCTCATCTAAAACTTGTTCGAAATTATTTTCATTAGAATTCATTGAGGCAGCGTAGGAAGCACTGCATTCAACTCAGCGAATTGCGATTTCCAATAAAAATGCGGTGGACGCAAAGTGGGTGATCACTGTATATTTCCCTTCTCTCTGTGCTTTTATATTTACCTTTCCTTCTTTAATGTGCCATTAGGGAAAGGCAAAACCCTCATCTAAAACTTGTTCGAAATTATTTTTCATTAGAATTCATTGAGGCAGCGTAGGAAGCACTGCATTCAACTCAGCGAATTGCGATTTCCAATAAAAATGCGGTGGACGCAAAGTGGGTGATCACTGTATATTTCCTTCTCTCTGTGCTTTATATTTACCTTTCCCTTCTTTAATGTGCCATTAGGGAAAGGCAAAACCCTCATCTAAAACTTGTTCGAAATTATTTTTCATTAGAATTCATTGAGGCAGCGTAGGAAGCACTGCATTCAACTCAGCGAATTGCGATTTCCAATAAAAATGCGGTGGACGCAAAGTGGGTGATCACTGTATATTTCCCTTCTCCTGGTGCTTTATATTTACCTTTCCTTTCTTTAATGTGCCATTAGGGAAAGGCAAAACCCTCATCTAAAACTTGTTCGAAATTATTTTTCATTAGAATTCATTTAGGCAGCGTAGGAAGCACTGCATTCAACTCAGCGAATTGCGATTTCCAATAAAAATGCGGTGGACGCAAAGTGGGTGATCACTGTATATTTCCCTTCTCTCTGTGCTTTTATATTTACCTTTCCTTCTTTTAATGTGCCATTAGGGAAAGGCAAAACCCTCATCTAAAAACTTGTTCGAAATTATTTTTCATTAGAATTCATTGAGGCAGCGTAGGAAGCACTGCATTCAACTCAGCGAATTGCGATTTCCAATAAAATGCGGTGGACGCAAAGTGGGTGATCACTGTATATTTCCTTCTCTCTGTGCTTTATATTTACCTTTCCCTTCTTTAATGTGCCATTAGGGAAAGGCAAAACCCTCATCTAAAACTTGTTCGAAATTATTTTTCATTAGAATTCATTGAGGCAGCGTAGGAAGCACTGCATTCAACTCAGCGAATTGCGATTTCCAATAAAAAATGCGGTGGACGCAAAGTGGGTGATCACTGTATATTTCCCTTCTCTCTGTGCTTTTATATTTACCTTTCCCTTCTTTAATGTGCCATTAGGGAAAGGCAAAACCCTCATCTAAAACTTGTTCGAAATTATTTTTCATTAGAATTCATTGAGGCAGCGTAGGAAGCACTGCATTCAACTCAGCGAATTGCGATTTCCAATAAAAATGCGGTGGACGCAAAGTGGGTGATCACTGTATATTTCCCTTCTCTCTGGTGCTTTATATTTACCTTTCCCTTCTTTAATGTGCCATTAGGGAAAGGCAAAACCCTCATCTAAAACTTGTTCGAAATTATTTTTCATTAGAATTCATTGAGGCAGCGTAGGAAGCACTGCATTCAACTCAGCGAATTGCGATTTCCAATAAAAATGCGGTGGACGCAAAGTGGGTGATCACTGTATATTTCCTTCTCTCTTTGCTTTATATTTACCTTTCCCTTCTTTAATGTGCCATTAGGGAAAGGCAAAACCCTCATCTAAAACTTGTTCGAAATTATTTTTCATTAGAATTCATTG
Source organism: Acanthosepion pharaonis (assembly GCA_903632075.3). Taxonomy (NCBI): domain Eukaryota; kingdom Metazoa; phylum Mollusca; class Cephalopoda; order Sepiida; family Sepiidae; genus Acanthosepion; species Acanthosepion pharaonis. Next base: position 19,725 of record CAHIKZ030003902.1, on the reverse strand, counting down.
AGGCAGCGTAGGAAGCACTGCATTCAACTCAGCGAATTGCGATTTCCAATAAAAATGCGGTGGACGCAAAGTGGGTGATCACTGTATATTTCCCTTCTCTCTGTGCTTTATATTTACCTTTCCTTCTTTAATGTGCCATTAGGGAAAGGCAAAAACCCTCATCTAAAACTTGTTCGAAATTATTTTTCATTAGAATTCATTGAGGCAGCGTAGGAAGCACTGCATTCAACTCAGCGAATTGCGATTTCCAATAAAAATGCGGTGGACGCAAAGTGGGTGATCACTGTATATTTCCCTTCTCTCTGTGCTTTTATATTTACCTTTCCTTTCTTTAATGTGCCATTAGGGAAAGGCAAAACCTCATCTAAAACTTGTTCGAAATTATTTTCATTAGAATTCATTGAGGCAGCGTAGGAAGCACTGCATTCAACTCAGCGAATTGCGATTTCCACTAAAAATGCGGTGGACGCAAAGTGGGTGATCACTGTATATTTCCCTTCTCTCTGTGCTTTATATTTACCTTTCCCTTCTTTAATGTGCCATTAGGGAAAGGCAAAACCTCATCTAAAACTTGTTCGAAATTATTTTTCATTAGAATTCATTGAGGCAGCGTAGGAAGCACTGCATTCAACTCAGCGAATTGCGATTTCCAATAAAAATGCGGTGGACGCAAAGTGGGTGATCACTGTATATTTCCCTTCTCTCGGTGCTTTATATTTACCTTTCCCTTCTTTAATGTGCCATTAGGGAAAGGCAAAACCCTCATCTAAAACTTGTTCGAAATTATTTTTCATTAGAATTCATTGAGGCAGCGTAGGAAGCACTGCATTCAACTCAGCGAATTGCGATTTCCAATAAAAATGCGGTGGACGCAAAGTGGGTGATCACTGTATATTTCCTTCTCTCTGTGCTTTATATTTACCTTTCCCTTCTTTAATGTGCCATTAGGGAAAGGCAAAACCCTCATCTAAAACTTGTTCGAAATTATTTTTCATTAGAATTCATTGAGGCAGCGTAGGAAGCACTGCATTCAACTCAGCGAATTGCGATTTCCACTAAAAAAATGCGGTGGACGCAAAGTGGGTGATCACTGTATATTTCCCTTCTCTCGGTGCTTTATATTTACCTTTCCCTTCTTTAATGTGCCATTAGGGAAAGGCAAAACCCTCATCTAAAACTTGTTCGAAATTATTTTTCATTAGAATTCATTGAGGCAGCGTAGGAAGCACTGCATTCAACTCAGCGAATTGCGATTTCCAATAAAAAATGCGGTGGACGCAAAGTGGGTGATCACTGTATATTTCCCTTCTCTCTGTGCTTTATATTTACCTTTCCTTCTTTAATGTGCCATTAGGGAAAGGCAAAACCCTCATCTAAAACTTGTTCGAAATTATTTTTCATTAGAATTCATTGAGGCAGCGTAGGAAGCACTGCATTCAACTCAGCGAATTGCGATTTCCAATAAAAATGCGGTGGACGCAAAGTGGGTGATCACTGTATATTTCCCTTCTCTCTGTGCTTTATATTTACCTTTCCCTTCTTTAATGTGCCATTAGGGAAAGGCAAAACCCTCATCTAAAACTTGTTCGAAATTATTTTTCATTAGAATTCATTGAGGCAGCGTAGGAAGCACTGCATTCAACTCAGCGAATTGCGATTTCCACTAAAAATGCGGTGGACGCAAAGTGGGTGATCACTGTATATTTCCTTCTCTCTCTGTGCTTTATATTTACCTTTCCCTTCTTTAATGTGCCATTAGGGAAAGGCAAAACCCTCATCTAAAACTTGTTCGAAATTATTTTTCATTAGAATTCATTGAGGCAGCGTAGGAAGCACTGCATTCAACTCAGCGAATTGCGATTTCCACTAAAAATGCGGTGGACGCAAAGTGGGTGATCACTGTATATTTCCCTTCTCTCTTTATATTTGTTTTATATTTAAGGCCTTTCCCTTCTTTAATGTGCCATTAGGGAAAGGCAAAACCCGATTTCATCTAAAACTTGTTCGAAATTATTTTTTCATTAGAATTCATTGAGGCAGCGTAGGAAGCACTTTTCATTCAACTCAGCGAATTGCGATTTCCACTAAAAATGCGGTGGACGCAAAGTGGGTGATCACTGTATATTTCCTTCTCTCTGTGCTTTTATATTTACCTTTCCCTTCTTTAATGTGCCATTAGGGAAAGGCAAAACCCTCATCTAAAACTTGTTCGAAATTATTTTTCATTAGAATTCATTGAGGCAGCGTAGGAAGCACTGCATTCAACTCAGCGAATTGCGATTTCCACTAAAAATGCGGTGGACGCAAAGTGGGTGATCACTGTATATTTCCTTCTCTCTGTGCTTTATATTTACCTTTCCTTCTTTAATGTGCCATTAGGGAAAGGCAAAACCCTCATCTAAAACTTGTTCGAAATTATTTTTCATTAGAATTCATTGAGGCAGCGTAGGAAGCACTGCATTCAACTCAGCGAATTGCGATTTCCACTAAAAAATGCGGTGGACGCAAAGTGGGTGATCACTGTATATTTCCCTTCTCTCTGTGCTTTATATTTACCTTTCCCTTCTTTAATGTGCCATTAGGGAAAGGCAAAACCCTCATCTAAAACTTGTTCGAAATTATTTTTCATTAGAATTCATTGAGGCAGCGTAGGAAGCACTGCATTCAACTCAGCGAATTGCGATTTCCAATAAAAATGCGGTGGACGCAAAGGTGGGTGATCACTGTATATTTCCTTCTCTCTGTGCTTTATATTTACCTTTCCCTTTCTTTAATGTGCCATTAGGGAAAGGCAAAACCCTCATCTAAAACTTGTTCGAAATTATTTTTCATTAGAATTCATTGAGGCAGCGTAGGAAGCACTGCATTCAACTCAGCGAATTGCGATTTCCAATAAAAATGCGGTGGACGCAAAGTGGGTGATCACTGTATATTTCCTTCTCTCTGTGCTTTATATTTACCTTTCCCTTCTTTAATGTGCCATTAGGGAAAGGCAAACCCTCATCTAAAACTTGTTCGAAATTATTTTTCATTAGAATTCATTGAGGCAGCGTAGGAAGCACTGCATTCAACTCAGCGAATTGCGATTTCCAATAAAAATGCGGTGGACGCAAAGTGGGTGATCACTGTATATTTCCTTTCTCTCTGTGCTTTTATATTTACCTTTCCCTTCTTTAATGTGCCATTAGGGAAAGGCAAAACCCTCATCTAAAACTTGTTCGAAATTATTTTTCATTAGAATTCATTGAGGCAGCGTAGGAAGCACTGCATTCAACTCAGCGAATTGCGATTTCCACTAAAATGCGGTGGACGCAAAGTGGGTGATCACTGTATATTTCCTTCTCTCTGTGCTTTATATTTACCTTTCCCTTCTTTAATGTGCCATTAGGGAAAGGCAAAACCCTCATCTAAAACTTGTTCGAAATTATTTTTCATTAGAATTCATTGAGGCAGCGTAGGAAGCACTGCATTCAACTCAGCGAATTGCGATTTCCAATAAAAATGCGGTGGACGCAAAGTGGGTGATCACTGTATATTTCCTTCTCTCTGTGCTTTATATTTACCTTTCCTTCTTTAATGTGCCATTAGGGAAAGGCAAAACCCTCATCTAAAACTTGTTCGAAATTATTTTTCATTAGAATTCATTGAGGCAGCGTAGGAAGCACTGCATTCAACTCAGCGAATTGCGATTTCCACTAAAAATGCGGTGGACGCAAAGTGGGTGATCACTGTATATTTCCTTCTCTCGGTGCTTTATATTTACCTTTCCCTTCTTTAATGTGCCATTAGGGAAAGGCAAAACCCTCATCTAAAACTTGTTCGAAATTATTTTTCATTAGAATTCATTGAGGCAGCGTAGGAAGCACTGCATTCAACTCAGCGAATTGCGATTTCCAATAAAAAATGCGGTGGACGCAAAGTGGTGATCACTGTATATTTCCTTCTCTCTGTGCTTTATATTTACCTTTCCTTCTTTAATGTGCCATTAGGGAAAGGCAAAAACCTCATCTAAAACTTGTTCGAAATTATTTTTCATTAGAATTCATTGAGGCAGCGTAGGAAGCACTGCATTCAACTCAGCGAATTGCGATTTCCAATAAAAATGCGGTGGACGCAAAGTGGGTGATCACTGTATATTTCCCTTCTCTCTCTGTGCTTTATATTTACCTTTCCCTTCTTTAATGTGCCATTAGGGAAAGGCAAAACCCTCATCTAAAACTTGTTCGAAATTATTTTTCATTAGAATTCATTGAGGCAGCGTAGGAAGCACTGCATTCAACTCAGCGAATTGCGATTTCCACTAAAAATGCGGTGGACGCAAAGTGGGTGATCACTGTATATTTCCCTTTCTCTCTGTGCTTTATATTTACCTTTCCCTTCTTTAATGTGCCATTAGGGAAAGGCAAAACCTCATCTAAAATTTGTTCGAAATTATTTTTCATTAGAATTCATTGAGGCAGCGTAGGAAGCACTGCATTCAACTCAGCGAATTGCGATTTCCACTAAAAAATGCGGTGGACGCAAAGTGGGTGATCACTGTATATTTCCCTTCTCTCTGTGCTTTATATTTACCTTTCCTTCTTAATGTGCCATTAGGGAAAGGCAAAACCTCATCTAAAACTTGTTCGAAATTATTTTTCATTAGAATTCATTGAGGCAGCGTAGGAAGCACTGCATTCAACTCAGCGAATTGCGATTTCCACTAAAAATGCGGTGGACGCAAAGTGGGTGATCACTGTATATTTCCTTCTCTCTGTGCTATATATTTACCTTTCCTTCTTTAATGTGCCATTAGGGAAAGGCAAAACCCTCATCTAAAACTTGTTCGAAATTATTTTTCATTAGAATTCATTGAGGCAGCGTAGGAAGCACTGCATTCAACTCAGCGAATTGCGATTTCCACTAAAAATGCGGTGGACGCAAAGTGGGTGATCACTGTATATTTCCTTTCTCTCTGTGCTTTATATTTACCTTTCCTTCTTTAATGTGCCATTAGGGAAAGGCAAAACCCTCATCTAAAACTTGTTCGAAATTATTTTTCATTAGAATTCATTGAGGCAGCGTAGGAAGCACTGCATTCAACTCAGCGAATTGCGATTTCCACTAAAAATGCGGTGGACGCAAAGTGGGTGATCACTGTATATTTCCTTCTCTCTGTGCTTTATATTTACCTTTCCCTTTCTTTAATGTGCCATTAGGAAAGGCAAAACCCTCATCTAAAACTTGTTCGAAATTATTTTTCATTAGAATTCATTGAGGCAGCGTAGGAAGCACTGCATTCAACTCAGCGAATTGCGATTTCCACTAAAAATGCGGTGGACGCAAAGTGGGTGATCACTGTATATTTCCTTCTCTCTCGGTGCTTTATATTTACCTTTCCTTCTTTAATGTGCCATTAGGAAAGGCAAAACCTCATCTAAAACTTGTTCGAAATTATTTTTCATTAGAATTCATTGAGGCAGCGTAGGAAGCACTGCATTCAACTCAGCGAATTGCGATTTCCACTAAAAATGCGGTGGACGCAAAGTGGTGATCACTGTATATTTCCTTCTCTCTGTGCTTTTATATTTACCTTTCCTTTTTAATGTGCCATTAGGGAAAGGCAAACCCTCATCTAAAACTTATTCGAAATTATTTTTCATTAGAATTCATTGAGGCAGCGTAGGAAGCACTGCATTCAACTCAGCGAATTGCGATTTCCACTAAAAATGCGGTGGACGCAAAGTGGGTGATCACTGTATATTTCCCTTCTCTCTGTGCTTTATATTTACCTTTCCTTTCTTAATGTGCCATTAGGGAAAGGCAAAACCCTCATCTAAAACTTGTTCGAAATTATTTTTTCATTAGAATTCATTGAGGCAGCGTAGGAAGCACTGCATTCAACTCAGCGAATTGCGATTTCCACTAAAAATGCGGTGGACGCAAAGTGGGTGATCACTGTATATTTCCTTCTCTCTGTGGTTAGAAAGGCAAAACCACTGTGTTCGAAATTATTTTTCATTAGAATTCATTGAGGCAGCGTAGGAAGCACTATTCAACTCAGCGAATTGGTGATTTCTGCGGTGGACGCAAAGTGGGTGATCACTGTATATATCCCTTCTCTGTGCTTTTATATTTACCTTTCCTTTCTTTAATGTGCCATTAGGGAAAGGCAAAACCCTCATCTAAAACTTGTTCGAAATTATTTTTCATTAGAATTCATTGAGGCAGCGTAGGAAGCACTGCATTCAACTCAGCGAATTGCGATTTCCACTAAAAATGCGGTGGACGCAAAGTGGGTGATCACTGTATATTTCCCTTCTCTCTGTGCTTATATTTACCTTTCCTCTTTAATGTGCCATTAGGGAAAGGCAAAACCCTCATCTAAAACTTGTTCGAAATTATTTTTCATTAGAATTCATTGAGGCAGCGTAGGAAGCACTGCATTCAACTCAGCGAATTGCGATTTCCACTAAAAATGCGGTGGACGCAAAGTGGGTGATCACTGTATATTTCCTTCTCTCGGTGCTTTATATTTACCTTTCCCTTCTTTAATGTGCCATTAGGAAAGGCAAAACCCTCATCTAAAACTTGTTCGAAATTATTTTTCATTAGAATTCATTGAGGCAGCGTAGGAAGCACTGCATTCAACTCAGCGAATTGCGATTTCCACTAAAATGCGGTGGACGCAAAGTGGGTGATCACTGTATATTTCCTTCTCTGTGCTTTATATTTACCTTTCCCTTCTTTAATGTGCCATTAGGGAAAGGCAAAACCCTCATCTAAAACTTGTTCGAAATTATTTTTCATTAGAATTCATTGAGGCAGCGTAGGAAGCACTGCATTCAACTCAGCGAATTGCGATTTCCACTAAAAATGCGGTGGACGCAAAGTGGGTGATCACTGTATATTTCCCTTCTCTCGCTTTTTATTTACCTTTCCCTTCTTTAATGTGCCATTAGGGAAAGGCAAAACCCTCATCTAAAACTTGTTCGAAATTATTTTTCATTAGAATTCATTGAGGCAGCGTAGGAAGCACTGCATTCAACTCAGCGAATTGCGATTTCCACTAAAAATGCGGTGGACGCAAAGTGGGTGATCACTGTATATTTTTCCTTTCTCTCTGTGCTTTATATTTACCTTTCCTTCTTTAATGTGCCATTAGGGAAAGGCAAAACCCATCTAAAACTTGTTCGAAATTATTTTTTTTCATTAGAATTCATTGAGGCAGCGTAGGAAGCACTGCATTCAACTCAGCGAATTGCGATTTCCAATAAAAATGCGGTGGACGCAAAGTGGGTGATCACTGTATATTTCCCTTCTCTCTGTGCTTTTATATTTACCTTTCCTTCTTTAATGTGCCATTAGGGAAAGGCAAAACCCTCATCTAAAACTTGTTCGAAATTATTTTTCATTAGAATTCATTGAGGCAGCGTAGGAAGCACTGCATTCAACTCAGCGAATTGCGATTTCCACTAAAAATGCGGTGGACGCAAAGTGGGTGATCACTGTATATTTCCCTTCTCGGTGCTTTATATTTACCTTTCCCTTCTTTAATGTGCCATTAGGGAAAGGCAAAACCCTCATCTAAAACTTGTTCGAAATTATTTTTCATTAGAATTCATTGAGGCAGCGTAGGAAGCACTGCATTCAACTCAGCGAATTGCGATTTCCAATAAAAATGCGGTGGACGCAAAGTGGGTGATCACTGTATATTTCCTTCTCTCTGTGCTTTATATTTACCTTTCCCTTCTTTAATGTGCCATTAGGGAAAGGCAAAAAAACCTCATCTAAAACTTGTTCGAAATTATTTTTCATTAGAATTCATTGAGGCAGCGTAGGAAGCACTGCATTCAACTCAGCGAATTGCGATTTCCAATAAAAAATGCGGTGGACGCAAAGTGGGTGATCACTGTATATTTCCCTTCTCTCTGTGCTTTATATTTACCTTTCCTTCTTTAATGTGCCATTAGGGAAAGGCAAAAACCCATCTAAAACTTGTTCGAAATTATTTTTCATTAGAATTCATTGAGGCAGCGTAGGAAGCACTGCATTCAACTCAGCGAATTGCGATTTCCACTAAAAATGCGGTGGACGCAAAGTGGGTGATCACTGTATATTTCCTTCTCTCTGTGCTTTATATTTACCTTTCCTTCTTTAATGTGCCATTAGGGAAAGGCAAAACCCTCATCTAAAACTTGTTCGAAATTATTTTTCATTAGAATTCATTGAGGCAGCGTAGGAAGCACTGCATTCAACTCAGCGAATTGCGATTTCCACTAAAAATGCGGTGGACGCAAAGTGGGTGATCACTGTATATTTCCTTCTCTTTGCTTTATATTTACCTTTCCCTTCTTTAATGTGCCATTAGGGAAAGGCAAAACCCTCATCTAAAACTTGTTCGAAATTATTTTTCATTAGAATTCATTGAGGCAGCGTAGGAAGCACTGCATTCAACTCAGCGAATTGCGATTTCCACTAAAAATGCGGTGGACGCAAAGTGGGTGATCACTGTATATTTCCCTTCTCTCTGTGCTTTATATTTACCTTTCCCTTCTTTAATGTGCCATTAGGGAAAGGCAAAACCCTCATCTAAAACTTGTTCGAAATTATTTTTCATTAGAATTCATTGAGGCAGCGTAGGAAGCACTGCATTCAACTCAGCGAATTGCGATTTCCAATAAAAATGCGGTGGACGCAAAGTGGGTGATCACTGTATATTTCCTTCTCTCTGTGCTTTATATTTACCTTTCCCTTCTTTAATGTGCCATTTGGGAAAGGCAAAACCCTCATCTAAAACTTGTTCGAAATTATTTTTCATTAGAATTCATTGAGGCAGCGTAGGAAGCACTGCATTCAACTCAGCGAATTGCGATTTCCACTAAAAATGCGGTGGACGCAAAGTGGGTGATCACTGTATATTTCCCTACACTCTGTGTTTTATATTTACCTTTCCCTTCTTTAATGTGCTATTAGGGAAATGCAAAACCCTCATCTATAACTTGTTCGAAATTATTTTTCATTAGAATTCATTGAGGCAGCGTAGGAAGCACTGCATTCAACTCAGCGAATTGCGATTTCCACTAAAAATGCGGTGGACGCAAAGTGGGTGATCACTGTATATTTCCCTTCTCTCGGTGCTTTATATTTACCTTTCCCTTCTTTAATGTGCCATTTGCGAAAGGCAAAACCCTCATCTAAAACTTGTTCGAAATTATTTTTCATTAGAATTCATTGAGGCAGCGTAGGAAGCACTGCATTCAACTCAGCGAATTGCGATTTCCACTAAAAATGCGGTGGACGCAAAGTGGGTGATCACTGTATATTTCCCTTCTCTCTGTGCTTTTATATTTACCTTTCCTTCTTTAATGTGCCATTAGGGAAAGGCAAAACCCTCATCTAAAACTTGTTCGAAATTATTTTCATTAGAATTCATTGAGGCAGCGTAGGAAGCAATGCATTCAACTCAGCGAATTGCGATTTCCACTAAAAATGCGGTGGACGCAAAGTGGTGATCACTGTATATTTCCTTTCTCTTTGTTTTTATATTTACCTTTCCTTCTTTAATGTGCCATTAGGGAAAGGCAAAACCCTCATCTAAAACTTGTTCGAAATTATTTTTCATTAGAATTCATTGAGGCAGCGTAGGAAGCACTGCATTCAACTCAGCGAATTGCGATTTCCACTAAAAATGCGGTGGACGCAAAGTGGGTGATCACTGTATATTTCCTTCTCTCTTTGCTTTATATTTACCTTTCCTTCTTTAATGTGCCATTAGGGAAAGGCAAAAACCTCATCTAAAACTTGTTCGAAATTATTTTTCATTAGAATTCATTGAGGCAGCGTAGGAAGCACTGCATTCAACTCAGCGAATTGCGATTTCCACTAAAAATGCGGTGGACGCAAAGTGGGTGATCACTGTATATTTCCTTCTCTCGGTGCTTTATATTTACCTTTCCCTTCTTTAATGTGCCATTAGGGAAAGGCAAAACCTCATCTAAAACTTGTTCGAAATTATTTTTCATTAGAATTCATTGAGGCAGCGTAGGAAGCAATGCATTCAACTCAGCGAATTGCGATTTCCACTAAAAATGCGGTGGACGCAAAGTGGGTGATCACTGTATATTTCCCTTCTCTTTTGCTTTATATTTACCTTTCCTTCTTTAATGTGCCATTAGGGAAAGGCAAAACCCTCATCTAAAACTTGTTCGAAATTATTTTTCATTAGAATTCATTGAGGCAGCGTAGGAAGCACTGCATTCAACTCAGCGAATTGCGATTTCACTAAAAATGCGGTGGACGCAAAGTGGGTGATCACTGTATATTTCCTTCTCTCTTTGCTTTTATATTTACCTTTCCTTCTTTAATGTGCCATTAGGAAAGGCAAAACCCTCATCTAAAACTTGTTCGAAATTATTTTTCATTAGAATTCATTGAGGCAGCGTAGGAAGCACTGCATTCAACTCAGCGAATTGCGATTTCCAAAAAATGCGGTGGACGCAAAGTGGGTGATCACTGTATATTTCCTTCTCTCTTTTTTTATATTTACCTTTCCCTTCTTTAATGTGCCATTAGGGGAAAGGCAAAACCTCATCTAAAACTTGTTCGAAATTATTTTTTCATTAGAATTCATTGAGGCAGCGTAGGAAGCACTGCATTCAACTCAGCGAATTGCGATTTCCAATAAAAATGCGGTGGACGCAAAGTGGGTGATCACTGTATATTTCCCTTCTCTCTGTGCTTTATATTTACCTTTCCCTTCTTTAATGTGCCATTAGGAAAGGCAAAACCTCATCTAAAACTTGTTCGAAATTATTTTCATTAGAATTCATTGAGGCAGCGTAGGAAGCACTGCATTCAACTCAGCGAATTGCGATTTCCAATAAAAATGCGGTGGACGCAAAAAGTGGGTGATCACTGTATATTTCCCTTCTCTCTGTGCTTTTATATTTACCTTTCCTTCTTTAATGTGCCATTAGGAAAGGCAAAACCTCATCTAAAACTTGTTCGAAATTATTTTTCATTAGAATTCATTGAGGCAGCGTAGGAAGCAATGCATTCAACTCAGCGAATTGCGATTTCACTAAAAATGCGGTGGACGCAAAGTGGGCGATCACTGTATATTTCCTTCTCTCTTTGCTTTATATTTACCTTTTCCTTTCTTTAATGTGCCATTAGGGAAAGGCAAAACCCTCATCTAAAACTTGTTCGAAATTATTTTTCATTAGAATTCATTGAGGCAGCGTAGGAAGCACTGCATTCAACTCAGCGAATTGCGATTTCCACTAAAAATGCGGTGGACGCAAAGTGGGTGATCACTGTATATTTCCTTCTCTCGGTGTTTATATTTACCTTTCCCTTCTTTAATGTGCCATTAGGGAAAGGCAAAACCCCATCTAAAACTTGTTCGAAATTATTTTTCATTAGAATTCATTGAGGCAGCGTAGGAAGCACTGTTTTCAACTCAGCGAATTGCGATTTCCAATAAAAATGCGGTGGACGCAAAGTGGGTGATCACTGTATATTTCCTTCTCTGCATTTGCTTTATATTTACATTTCCTTTCTTTAATGTGCCATTAGGGAAAGGCAAAACCTCATCTAAAACTTGTTCGAAATTATTTTTATTAGAATTCATTGAGGCAGCGTAGGAAGCAATGCATTCAACTCAGCGAATTGCGATTTACCAAAATGCGGTGGACGCAAAGTGGGTGATCACTGTATATTTCCTTCTCGAAGCTTTTATATTTACCTTTCCTTATTTAATGTGCCATTAGGAAAGGCAAAACCTCATCTAAAACTTGTTCGAAATTATTTTTCATTAGAATTCATTGAGGCAGCGTAGGAAGCACTGCATTCAACTCCAGCGAATTGCGATTTCCACTAAAAATGCGGTGGACGCAAATTGGTGATCACTGTATATTTCCTCTCTGTGTTTATATTTACCTTTCCTTCTTTAATGTGCCATTAGGAAAAGGCAAAACCCTCATCTAAAACTTGTTCGAAATTGTTTTCATTAGAATTCATTGAGGCAGCGTAGGAAGCAATGCATTCAACTCAGCGAATTTCGATTTCCAATAAAAATGCGGTGGACGCAAAGTGGTGATCACTGTATATTTCCTTCTCTCTGTAAGCTTTATATTTACCTTTCCTTCTTTAATGTGCCATTAGGGAAAGGCAAAACCCTCATCTAAAAACTCACGTTTGAAATTATTTTTTTCATTAGAATTCATTGAGGCAGCGTAAGAAGCACTGCATTAAACTCAGCGAATTGCGATTTCCAATAAAATGGGTGGACGCAAAGGGTGATCACTGTATATTTCCTTCTCTCTGAAAGCTTTATATTTACCTTTCCCTTCTTTTTAATGTGCCATTAGGGAAAGGCAAAACCTCTATTCAAAAACTTGTTCGAAATTATTTTTCATTTGAATTATTGAGGCAGCGTAGGAAGCACTGCATTCAACTCAGCGAATTGCGATTTCAATAAAAAATGCGGTGGACGCAAAGTGGTGATCACTGTATATTTCCCCTTCGGTGCTTTATATTTACCTTTCCCTTTCTTTAATGCCATTAGGGAAAGCGCGGCAAACCTCATCTAAAACTTGTTCGAAATTGTTTTTCATTAGAATTCATTGAGGCAGCGTAGGGAAGCACTGCATTCAACTCCAGCGAATTGCGATTTTACCACAAATGGTGGACGCAAAGGGCGAGATCACTGTATTTTCCTTCTTCTTATAAAAAAGCTTTTATATTTACCTTTCCTTTCTTTAATGTGCCATTAGGGAAAGGCAAAACCCATCTAAAACTTGTTCGAAATTATTTTTCATTAGAATTCATTGAGGCAGCGTAGGAAGCACTGCATTCAACTCAGCGAATTGCGATTTCCAATAAAAATGCGGTGGACGCAAAGTGGGTGATCACTGTATATTTCCTTCTCTCGGTGCTTTATATTTACCTTTCCTTCTTTAATGTGCCATTAGGGAAAGGCAAAACCCTCATCTAAAACTTGTTCGAAATTATTTTTCATTAGAATTCATTGAGGCAGCGTAGGAAGCACTGCATTCAACTCAGCGAATTGCGATTTCCAATAAAAATGCGGTGGACGCAAAGTGGGTGATCACTGTATATTTCCTTCTCTCTGTGCTTTATATTTACCTTTCCTTTTTAATGTGCCATTAGGGAAAGGCAAAACCTCATCTAAAACTTGTTCGAAATTATTTTTCATTAGAATTCATTGAGGCAGCGTAGGAAGCACTGCATTCAACTCAGCGAATTGCGATTTCCACTAAAAATGCGGTGGACGCAAAGTGGGTGATCACTGTATATTTCCTTTCTCTCTGCTTTATATTTACCTTTCCTTCTTTAATGTGCCATTAGGGAAAGGCAAAACCCTCATCTAAAAACTTGTTCGAAATTATTTTTCATTAGAATTCATTGAGGCAGCGTAGGAAGCACTGCATTCAACTCAGCGAATTGCGATTTCCAATAAAAAATGCGGTGGACGCAAAGTGGGTGATCACTGTATATTTCCTTCTCTCTGTGCTTTATATTTACCTTTCCCTTTCTTTAATGTGCCATTAGGGAAAGGCAAAACCCTCATCTAAAACTTGTTCGAAATTATTTTTCATTAGAATTCATTGAGGCAGCGTAGGAAGCACTGCATTCAACTCAGCGAATTGCGATTTCCAATAAAAAATGCGGTGGACGCAAAGTGGGTGATCACTGTATATTTCCTTTCTCTCTGTGCTTTATATTTACCTTTCCCTTCTTTAATGTGCCATTAGGGAAAGGCAAAACCCTCATCTAAAACTTGTTCGAAATTATTTTTCATTAGAATTCATTGAGGCAGCGTAGGAAGCACTGCATTCAACTCAGCGAATTGCGATTTCCACTAAAAATGCGGTGGACGCAAAGTGGGTGATCACTGTATATTTCCTTCTCTCTGTGCTTTATATTTACCTTTCCTTCTTTAATGTGCCATTAGGGAAAGGCAAAACCTCATCTAAAACTTGTTCGAAATTATTTTTCATTAGAATTCATTGAGGCAGCGTAGGAAGCACTGCATTCAACTCAGCGAATTGCGATTTCCAATAAAAATGCGGTGGACGCAAAGTGGGTGATCACTGTATATTTCCTTCTCTGTGATATATTTACCTTTCCTTCTTTAATGTGCCATTAGGGAAAGGCAAAACCTCATCTAAAACTTGTTCGAAATTATTTTTTTCATAGAATTCATTGAGGCAGCGTAGGAAGCACTGCATTCAACTCAGCGAATTGCGATTTTAACAAAAAATGCGGTGGACGCAAAGGGGTGATCACTGTATATTTCCTTCTCTCTCGGTGCTTTATATTTACCTTTCCTTCTTTAATGTGCCATTAGGGAAAGGCAAAACCCTTAAAACTTGTTCGAAATTATTTTTCATTAGAATTCATTGAGGCAGCGTAGGAAGCACTGCATTCAACTCAGCGAATTGCGATTTCCAATAAAAATGCGGTGGACGCAAAGTGGGTGATCACTGTATATTTCCTTCTCTCGGTGCTTTATATTTACCTTTCCCTTCTTTAATGTGCCATTAGGGAAAGGCAAAACCCTCATCTAAAACTTGTTCGAAATTATTTTTCATTAGAATTCATTGAGGCAGCGTAGGAAGCACTGCATTCAACTCAGCGAATTGCGATTTCCAATAAAAAAAATGCGGTGGACGCAAAGTGGGTGATCACTGTATATTTCCTTCTCTCTGTGCTTTATATTTACCTTTCCTTCTTTAATGTGCCATTAGGGAAAGGCAAAACCCTCATCTAAAACTTGTTCGAAATTATTTTTCATTAGAATTCATTGAGGCAGCGTAGGAAGCACTGCATTCAACTCAGCGAATTGCGATTTCCAATAAAAAAATGCGGTGGACGCAAAGTGGGTGATCACTGTATATTTCCTTCTCTCTGGTGCTTTATATTTACCTTTCCCTTCTTTAATGTGCCATTAGGGAAAGGCAAAACCCCTCATCTAAAACTTGTTCGAAATTATTTTTCATTAGAATTCATTGAGGCAGCGTAGGAAGCACTGCATTCAACTCAGCGAATTGCGATTTCCACTAAAAATGCGGTGGACGCAAAGTGGTGATCACTGTATATTTCCTTCTCTCGGTGCTTTATATTTACCTTTCCTTCTTTTTAATGTGCCATTAGGGAAAGGCAAAACCCTCATCTAAAACTTGTTCGAAATTATTTTTTCATTAGAATTCATTGAGGCAGCGTAGGAAGCACTGCATTCAACTCAGCGAATTGCGATTTCCAATAAAAATGCGGTGGACGCAAAGTGGGTGATCACTGTATATTTCCTTCTCTGGTGCTTTATATTTACCTTTCCTTTCTTTAATGTGCCATTAGGGAAAGGCAAACCCTCATCTAAAACTTGTTCGAAATTATTTTTCATTAGAATTCATTGAGGCAGCGTAGGAAGCACTGCATTCAACTCAGCGAATTGCGATTTCCAATAAAAAAATGCGGTGGACGCAAAGTGGGTGATCACTGTATATTTCCTTCTCTCGGTGCTTTATATTTACCTTTCCTTCTTTAATGTGCCATTAGGGAAAGGCAAAACCCTCATCTAAAACTTGTTCGAAATTATTTTTCATTAGAATTCATTGAGGCAGCGTAGGAAGCACTGCATTCAACTCAGCGAATTGCGATTTCCACTAAAAATGCGGTGGACGCAAAGTCGGCGATCACCTTATATTTCCCTTCTCTGGTGCTTTATATTTACCTTTCCCTTCTTTAATGTGCCATTAGGGAAAGGCAAAACCCTCATCTAAAACTTGTTCGAAATTATTTTTCATTAGAATTCATTGAGGCAGCGTAGGAAGCACTGCATTCAACTCAGCGAATTGCGATTTCCACTAAAAATGCGGTGGACGCAAAGTGGGTGATCACTGTATATTTCCTTCTCTCTGTGTTTTATATTTACCTTTCCCTTCTTTAATGTGCCATTAGGGAAAGGCAAAACCCTCATCTAAAACTTGTTCGAAATTATTTTTCATTAGAATTCATTGAGGCAGCGTAGGAAGCACTGCATTCAACTCAGCGAATTGCGATTTCCAAAAAAAATGCGGTGGACGCAAAGTGGGTGATCACTGTATATTTCCTTTCTCTCTGTGCTTTATATTTACCTTTCCCTTCTTTAATGTGCCATTAGGGAAAGGCAAAACCCATCATCTAAAACTTGTTCGAAATTATTTTTCATTAGAATTCATTGAGGCAGCGTAGGAAGCACTGCATTCAACTCAGCGAATTGCGATTTCCAATAAAAAATGCGGTGGACGCAAAGTGGGTGATCACTGTATATTTCCTTCTCTCTGTGCTTTATATTTACCTTTCCCTTCTTTAATGTGCCATTAGGGAAAGGCAAAACCCTCATCTAAAACTTGTTCGAAATTATTTTTCATTAGAATTCATTGAGGCAGCGTAGGAAGCACTGCATTCAACTCAGCGAATTGCGATTTCCACTAAAAAATGCGGTGGACGCAAAGTGGGTGATCACTGTATATTTCCTTCTCTGTGTTTTATATTTACCTTTCCTTCTTTAATGTGCCATTAGGGAAAGGCAAAACCTCATCTAAAACTTGTTCGAAATTATTTTTCATTAGAATTCATTGAGGCAGCGTAGGAAGCACTGCATTCAACTCAGCGAATTGCGATTTCCAATAAAAAATGCGGTGGACGCAAAGTGGGTGATCACTGTATATTTCCTTCTCTCGGTGTTTTATATTTACCTTTCCTTCTTTAATGTGCCATTAGGGAAAGGCAAAACCTCATCTAAAACTTGTTCGAAATTATTTTTCATTAGAATTCATTGAGGCAGCGTAGGAAGCACTGCATTCAACTCAGCGAATTGCGATTTCCACTAAAAATGCGGTGGACGCAAAGTGGGTGATCACTGTATATTTCCTTCTTCTCTGTGCTTTATATTTACCTTTCCCTTTCTTTAATGTGCCATTAGGGAAAGGCAAAACCCTCATCTAAAACTTGTTCGAAATTATTTTTCATTAGAATTCATTGAGGCAGCGTAGGAAGCACTGCATTCAACTCAGCGAATTGCGATTTCCAATAAAAATGCGGTGGACGCAAAGTGGGTGATCACTGTATATTTCCTTCTCTCTGGTGCTTTATATTTACCTTTCCTTCTTTAATGTGCCATTAGGGAAAGGCAAAACCCTCATCTAAAACTTGTTCGAAATTATTTTTCATTAGAATTCATTGAGGCAGCGTAGGAAGCACTGCATTCAACTCAGCGAATTGCGATTTCCACTAAAAATGCGGTGGACGCAAAGTGGGTGATCACTGTATTTTTTCTTCTCTGTGCTTTATATTTACCTTTCCCTTCTTTAATGTGCCATTAGGGAAAGGCAAAACCTCATCTAAAACTTGTTCGAAATTATTTTTCATTAGAATTCATTGAGGCAGCGTAGGAAGCACTGCATTCAACTCAGCGAATTGCGATTTCCAAAAAATGCGGTGGACGCAAAGTGGTGATCACTGTATATTTCCTTCTCTGTGCTTTATATTTACCTTTCCTTTCTTTAATGTGCCATTAGGGAAAGGCAAAACCCTCATCTAAAACTTGTTCGAAATTATTTTTCATTAGAATTCATTGAGGCAGCGTAGGAAGCACTGCATTCAACTCAGCGAATTGCGATTTCCAATAAAAATGCGGTGGACGCAAAGTGGGTGATCACTGTATATTTCCCTTCTCTCGGTGCTTTATATTTACCTTTCCCTTCTTTAATGTGCCATTAGGGAAAGGCAAAACCCTCATCTAAAACTTGTTCGAAATTATTTTTCATTAGAATTCATTGAGGCAGCGTAGGAAGCACTGCATTCAACTCAGCGAATTGCGATTTCCACTAAAAAAATGCGGTGGACGCAAAGTGGGTGATCACTGTATATTTCCTTCTCTCGTGCTTTATATTTACCTTTCCCTTCTTTAATGTGCCATTAGGGAAAGGCAAAACCCTCATCTAAAACTTGTTCGAAATTATTTTTCATTAGAATTCATTGAGGCAGCGTAGGAAGCACTGCATTCAACTCAGCGAATTGCGATTTCCAATAAAAATGCGGTGGACGCAAAGTGGGATCACTGTATATTTCCTTCTCTCGGTGTTTTATATTTACCTTTCCTTTCTTTAATGTGCCATTAGGGAAAGGCAAAACCCTCATCTAAAACTTGTTCGAAATTATTTTTCATTAGAATTCATTGAGGCAGCGTAGGAAGCACTGCATTCAACTCAGCGAATTGCGATTTCCAATAAAAATGCGGTGGACGCAAAGTGGGTGATCACTGTATATTTCCTTCTCTCTGTGCTTTATATTTACCTTTCCTTCTTTAATGTGCCATTAGGGAAAGGCAAAACCCTCATCTAAAACTTGTTCGAAATTATTTTCATTAGAATTCATTGAGGCAGCGTAGGAAGCACTGCATTCAACTCAGCGAATTGCGATTTCCAATAAAAATGCGGTGGACGCAAAGTGGGTGATCACTGTATATTTCCCTTCTCTCTGTGCTTTATATTTACCTTTCCCTTCTTTAATGTGCCATTAGGGAAAGGCAAAACCCTCATCTAAAACTTGTTCGAAATTATTTTTCATTAGAATTCATTGAGGCAGCGTAGGAAGCACTGCATTCAACTCAGCGAATTGCGATTTCCAATAAAAATGCGGTGGACGCAAAGTGGGTGATCACTGTATATTTCCTTCTCTCTGTGCTTTTATATTTACCTTTCCTTCTTTAATGTGCCATTAGGGAAAGGCAAAACCTCATCTAAAACTTGTTCGAAATTATTTTTCATTAGAATTCATTGAGGCAGCGTAGGAAGCACTGCATTCAACTCAGCGAATTGCGATTTCCAATAAAATGCGGTGGACGCAAAGTGGGTGATCACTGTATATTTCCTTCTCTCTGTGCTTTATATTTACCTTTCCTTCTTTAATGTGCCATTAGGGAAAGGCAAAACCTCATCTAAAACTTGTTCGAAATTATTTTTCATTAGAATTCATTGAGGCAGCGTAGGAAGCACTGCATTCAACTCAGCGAATTGCGATTTCCAATAAAAAATGCGGTGGACGCAAAGTGGGTGATCACTGTATATTTCCCTTCTCTCTGTGCTTTATATTTACCTTTCCTTCTTTAATGTGCCATTAGGGAAAGGCAAAACCCCATCTAAAACTTGTTCGAAATTATTTTTCATTAGAATTCATTGAGGCAGCGTAGGAAGCACTGCATTCAACTCAGCGAATTGCGATTTCCACTAAAATGCGGTGGACGCAAAGTGGGTGATCACTGTATATTTCCTTCTCTCTGTGCTTTATATTTACCTTTCCCTTCTTTAATGTGCCATTAGGGAAAGGCAAAACCTCATCTAAAACTTTGTTCGAAATTATTTTTCATTAGAATTCATTGAGGCAGCGTAGGAAGCACTGCATTCAACTCAGCGAATTGCGATTTCCACTAAAAATGCGGTGGACGCAAAGTGGGTGATCACTGTATATTTCCTCTCTGTGCTTTATATTTACCTTTCCCTTCTTTAATGTGCCATTAGGGAAAGGCAAAACCTCATCTAAAACTTGTTCGAAATTATTTTTCATTAGAATTCATTGAGGCAGCGTAGGAAGCACTGCATTCAACTCAGCGAATTGCGATTTCCACTAAAAAATGCGGTGGACGCAAAGTGGGTGATCACTGTATATTTCCTTCTC
>CAHIKZ030003901.1:0-52195 GCA_903632075.3 Acanthosepion pharaonis | reverse complement strand
AAATTTTAACAGACAATTTTTTTTGTTAAAATATTTTAAAGTTAAAGACAGCCACAAAGAGATCCCTTTCCCACCACCATAAAGTTGCTTCCCTTTGCCTTTTCTATAAATAACTTCATGGTAATTGTTCAAATCAGCTCTTTGCTATGGTGCTTAGACTCTTTGAATTTAAGTGCAGTACTAGACTAACGCCAAGGTCTTGCCAATTTACAGTTGAGCTGGCTAGATGTAACTGTAAATTCTATGCTGACAGTTTCTTTTCTTGTTTTTGCTTGTGGAATTCCCTTGTAGCTCTATGCTTTCCGGCCAACTGTAATCTGCAAAAACTTAAATGCAATGTCAATTGCTATTTGCTGTCATCCTGATTGCTCTTCCTTTGTTCTTGCATATTTAACAGTGTTCCTATTTTTAACTCTTCCACACCCAGTAACCCCTCGTGTCTCTGTGATTTTTTTACTTTGCTTGGGGTGAACTTGATTAAAAGAAAAATATGCCATTGAATGTCTGACAATCTTCATATGGCTGAAGAAGAGACTTGAAGCAACAGAAATGTGATTCTACAGAAGGATGCTGAGAATACAACAAACAGAACATGTAAGCAATGCCAAAGTTTTAAGGAAAGTGAGAATGAAAACGACTCATACTTAGAATCAGAAAGAGATAGTTGAAATGTCTGGGACACAATGATAAATTGATTCATTTTTTATGGCTTATCAACCATTTGAATGTTATTTCAAGTCAAAATATACTTTGAATTGTAAGAATTATTCTTTTCTTTTGCTAGGGATTATTGCATTAACAATATTTTGAGAATAACAATGATTTTTCCAGATACAAGTCCTACTATTTAACCCATAGCTGGGGGAGATGGATTCATACTTTTCCCAAAAGTACTTGCATGTAAGTGGATGTAATGAATCCGACTGGAATTCAAACACAGCTCTCTGATTTTGAAACCCATTCCAATCTAACAATGAGGATAGAGGGCTTGGAGAATTTAATACTCAGCAGATATATTGAAGGCAAGAGGAGCAGCGGGAAATAGTGGGTGTCCTACCATACGAGTTTGTTTAAATGAATGGCAGATCTGGGACTGGGATGAATGGTAAGGAGATAAATGTTGGTTAGAGGTGCAAACAATAGGAAGCTATGGAGAGTCATGATCGCTAATGTCCTGGCATATAAAGGTAGAAGATTAGCAACAGACTCGCCAAACTTTTTAATTGTTGGACTACAGAGAGCATATTTTATTCAGTTCAATTAAACCTTTTATTCACAAAGCCAGAAATATTCTCTCTGTTTTATAGATTATGTAAAAGCATTTAATAAAGTACATTACAAAGAACTATTTGTACTGCTTGTTAACCTTGTTGTATTTGGGAAGGATATTAGAATAATCCAAAACTTCTCCTGGCTGAAAATTGCCTGCATACAGATAGAAATGTGTTCAGTTGATATACAAAAATAGAAAGGGTTGTAAGACAAGGATGTGTCTTCTCACCAGACTTATTCACCCTGGGAGAATTAGTTCTACCAGAATTTATTATTTGCAACATAAAATACATAGATGACACAGTGCTGACAACAGACACAGAAAAGAAACTACAAGAATGCATGGTTGTCAGCAAAAGGGAACAGCCCAACTTGCAAATTACAAAATGGAGATACCAAAATCAAACAAATAGAAAAATTTTAATTTCTGAGCAGTGCTTTAACAGAGGACGGAAAGTGCGACGCTGAAATCCAATGGCGCATTGAGATAGCAAAAGATGCCTTCCAAAATAACAGATAACCCCAGACCTGAAGAGGTCAACATTGTAGTGATTGGGAAAATATCCCGTCGAGAGTCTGTACCACAAAAGAAGCAGTTCTTGGTTAAGACTAGGAAACTGCTTGATCTGCTAGGTAACCTTGACATAGTTGGGAAGGATATTAGAATAATCCATGCTCTATACTAGTAGCAAACTGCCTGCATACGGATAAAATTGAATTAAGTAAATACACAAAAATAGAAAGGGTTGTAAGACAATGTTGTGTCTTCTCACCAGACTTATTCACCCTGGGAGAATTAGTTCTACCAGAATTCATTATTTGCAACATAAAATATATAGATGACACAGTGCTGACAACAGACACAGAAAAGAAACTACAAGAATGCATGGTTGTCAGCAAAAGGGAACAGCCCAACTTGCAAATTACAAAATGGAGATACCAAAATCAAACAAATAGAAAAATTTTAATTTCCGGGAAATGTTCTAACAGAGGTTGGAAAGTGTGATGCTGAAATCCGAAGGCGCATTGGGATAGAGAAATATGCCTTCCAAGTTTTATTGATTTAGAGGCCCTGATGATAATATCTATCCAGGGTAAATTTGATCCCTGATTTTCACTTAGGTATTGGAATTAAAGATACTGAAACAAAGAAGGTAATATTTATGATCACAGTGATACCAGAAAAAACAATAAAAATCCAGAAGGATATATACATATGTTTTATAGATTATGCAAAAGCATTTGATAAAGTACATCACAAAGATCTGTTTGAACTGCTCGTTAATCTAGACATATATGGAAAGAATATTAGAATAATTGACGACGTATGTTGGGAGCAAACAACTTGCATATGGATAGAAAATGCATTCAGTAAATATACAAAAATAGAAATGGGTGTAAGGCAAGGATGTGTCTTCTTGCCGGACTTATTTAGCCTATACAGTGAGGTGATTCTCAGAGATTTAGAAGTCCGACAAGGATTCATCATTGGCAGACACAATCTAAACAGCATAAGATATACAGATGACACAGTGTTGATAGTGGACATGGAAAAGAAACTACAAAATCTCCTGGAGAAGGTAGTGAAGGAAAGCGAGAAAGAAAGGACAAAATATTAATTGCAAGAAGATACAATGTATGGTTGCCAGCAAAAGGAACAGCCCATGCAAATTAAAAATTGAAGATACCAAAAAGTGTAACACCAAAATCTGAAGGATCATTAAGATAGCAAAAGAAGACTTCTAAAAGCAAAGCAAAGTATCAAAAAAACAGAAAAATTTCACTATCTGTCTATATTTCTGAGGTGAGATATTATGTACACTATTTACATTATTCAGACCATTGTCCTCATTTTTGTTGCCATATTTATCCCCCTTCAGTATCTGTCTATATTTCTGAGGTGAGGTATTATGTACACTATTTACATTATTCAGACCATTGTCCTCATTTTTGTTGCCATATTTATCCCCCTTCAGTATCTGTCTATATTTCTGAGGTGAGGTATTATGTACACTATTTACATTATTCGGACTATTTTCCTCATCTTTTGTCGGAAATATTTGTTACAACTGTTTGTAAAACCATATTTTCAGGTGGTTGGAATGTCGAAGTGAACCCTTTATTTTGCTCAAGTAAGGTAGACTGTTCTAGTTCCACTTTTTTACACGCCATTTTTTAATGGATGTCAATTATCCGTCATTTCTTGTTAATTTGTCTTTTAAGTTCTCCACTGCCTTAACTTTTAAGAAAACTCACACTCTTTGTGTCCTGTCACTGGATCTTGAACGCCTTTATCCACTGTGCCATGTGTCCTTGAAATAAAGGGTTCACTTCGACATTCCAACCAGCAAAAACGTTCGGAGCATACAATGGCTGAAATTTTGTAATAAAAGATGGTGACAAAAATGAGGACAATAGTCAATAATGTAAATTGCAATGTAGAAAAACTTAATTAGAATTCAAAGTAATAGAAACTGAACTGTTATAGTCGATATAAGTCCACCCACATATATGGTAGTTAAGATGAGACAATTAATCCTCACAGATGAAGAAAAGACTAGAGGTAAATTAAAGTTGATTGATTCTACAGAAGGATATTGAGAATACCATGGACCAAATATGTGATCAATGGCAGAAACAAGAAAGACTCTTATACTTAAGGATTTGAAATTTCTATGGCACATAATGATAGCAGAAGATGGCAGATGTGCCTGTGTGTGTGGCATATTGTTGGAATTGGCAGAAACTTGTTTTTCTAGATCAATTAGCACTGAATACTTTATTGTGACATCCTTTCAGCCTTGTTCCACATCTATTTGTGTAAAACTATGAATAGAAAATCAAAACCAATAAATAAGGAACAGGGTTCTATAATTTTTTTAAGTCTAAAATTTGATTCAAACCATCTATCACAGGAGAGATTCTTGCCCAAAAGGAAGAGAGGAAATCAATGCAGGTCGTGCATTACCTGAAGAGCTTACAGTAAATGGATGTAAACTAAATTAGGGTTTATCAGATTTTTTGAGATTGCTCAAAAACAAAATTTATGAGAGCATCACTTGGATAGGAAATTGTAGAGAACCAAGATCACAAATGTCTTGATAAGGAAATTTTATCAAATGAAGCTTTATAAGAATTATTTTTTTCTAAGATCTGAAGTTAAAACCTGATCTATTTTTTTTATGTGCATTGTTGAGTAAAGGTAGGTGTTATGAAATATATAGACACAGTGGCAGTAATGGATTTCTTTAGCTATTTTGAGGAATATGGAGAGCTGAGTTTAAATTCCAGTCAAATCCATTGCATTCACTTCCTCAAAATAATAACTTCCGATTTATCAATAAATTTTCTTACATAGGAACATTGACATATACACACACATATATATATATATATATATATATATATACACATACAATACATATATATATATATATATATATTGATATATATATATATATATATATATATATATATACGGTTTGATAGTTGCTTGATTGAGAAATTGAAATAGTTGAGTTCAAATTCCATTCAGATCCATTACATTCATAATACTAATACCCTTGGGAAAGGGATGAATCCTCTGGTCTTCCCTTGGATATTAGGTAAATAGCATAACAGACTGGGTATATATAAATAAAAAAATGGCAACTGGTCTACAGCAAAAAAATGGTTTCCCTTAATTTAAAATAAGGAAAAAATGTTTTAAGCCTGTCTGAAACTTAAATGTATCTTTCAAATACATGATCGACAGGGAAACATTTTATCATGCAAAGAGGCAATGAACACCTTATATTATGCACAAAAAAGATACTTTTATCATATAAAAATAAGGGAAAAATATTTTTTTTTTTTTTTTTAATCAATTTTTTACACCAATACCATGAGATAATGCCATCAGATCTTTTTATGATGAACTATTTTGCCATAACTAAATTTGTCAATTATTTCATAAAATCAATTTTTATTATTGCAGTTTTGTTATATTGGGAAAAGAAATATTATTTCGCTACTATTCCTCCTTAAAAGAAAAGTTTAAAGAAGAGTGAATCTTGAACCGAATAGGCCAATGATAAATGCTTGTCGGAATTCTTCAATAGTAATTAGCTTTTATGAATTTGATTAAGAGGATATTTGCCGAATAAATATATAATGGAGACAGCTAGAATGATAAATGGTTCAGAAATGTGGTTCAGCAGAAATTTTTTTTTTACTAAATACAAATATAAATTTGACCCTAATGATTATTGTTGGTATTTTTTTTTTTTTTTTTCAATTTTTTTTAAACATGAGATAATTATACTTTGAATTTAAGGGTTTACTGAATTTTGATTTGTATTACATTACATCCTTGCTTGGATTGAAATGATTTTAAAAAAAAGAAAAAAAAAAGCAGCCTGTGACATGAAAGCATTTTGGCATTCAGGGTATGCCACTATTTTCTTCTGTACAGCTTTACAAATATAGAATTGTGGAGGATTCAGCATTTCTCAAATATGAAATTCAATTATTGGTTATATCAATTCAAAATGATATGGATACATTTTATTGCAAACCATTGTTCCATATTCCACTTCTGGCTCTTGAGTATGATTCTTCAAACATTGGCAAATTCAGATCACGCTGCAGTATTTGTTGATAAAAGTATTTGTTGTACGTTTTTTTTTCTAATTTCCTATTCACAAGACTTTTTTTCTTACCAGATTGGGATTAATTTATTTTTTATCAGTATGAAACCCCTTTGATTAGGTATCTGTAAACTTTGTAAACAATTTTGTGGTTTCCTAATGAAAAAATTTGGCTTTGATGCTTTTGTATCCAATTTTAAAAATAAAAAACCACAGTACCTCCTTTTTATTCACACCTGTTTCTATTTGTTATAACCTTATGAATAAAAAGAAAATCTGAAGGTTAAATCAGAATCATTCACAATCTAACAGAAGACATTTAATGTTTGTTCGTAATAATTATAAACATGTCCTCAAAGAAGCAAAGTTTTTAGATGCTTAAAAGAATGAGGTACCATAAATGAGGTACTGTATTGCCTCTAACAAGTTTGGTTCTTGTGACTGCATACAGATTATTTAAACATAAATTCTCCTGAGAATGTTTTTATTTAAATAGGCCTTATTAATCCATTAAAAGATTCTTTTTACAGGTTTTCTTTAATAACATTTTTAGAATTGAAAATATAGCTTCATAAATATTAATCATATATTTTTTATTTTACTATTCCCAAGCAAAAAAGCAAAGCCACTAAGACACAAGGGGTTACTGTGTGTGAAAGAATTAGAAAACTGAAAAGGAGTAGAGAACAATAGAAAATGGTAGATAATGATTGACATTGCATTGAAATTTTTGAAGATCAAAGTTGGCTGGAAAGCATGGAGCTGGAAGAGTTCTACATGTGAGAAAAGAAACTGTTAGCATAGAACTTACAGTTACCTCTAACCAATTTAACTGTAAATTGATGAGACCTTCTTGCCAATCTAGTAGTGTGCTTAAATTTATAAAGTCTAGGTACCATAGTGAATAACTCATCCGAACAATTACCATAAAAGTGTTTATAGAAAAGGCAACTTTTGGTGGTGGGAAAGTGACTGAAGCCATGAAGCCAGATTAGGACAAATATTACTGCAGATTCTTAGGATTTTATTAAGAACCTCTAAATATATAGAAAGAGCACCAGACAATATGTGGCAGCAATATTCAAAGCATGGATGAATGGTAGACTTATAAACATTTAAGATAGATTCTGGAGAGAAACATTGCACATTTCTTTTTTTTTTTTAAGAATTCTAAATATATAAAAAAGGAGCAAAAGGACCATTGTGTGAAATATTCAAAGCATGGATGAATGGTAAATTATAAATATGTAAGATAGATTCTGAGAGAAACATCAAATAATTTTAATACTTTGATTTTATTCAAAGAATTGTCTAAATATATAGCAGGAGCAATGTACCATATGTGGCAGCAATATTCAAATATGTTGAATGGTTTTATTATAAATATGTAAGATAGATTCTGGAGAGAAAAATTGTCTAGCATATTGCAATGAGAGCAACAACTCTGAATCCGAATCCAGTTGGGTGTAGTGCTGGAAAATACATCTAAAACCGGGACCAAGGAGAGGTGAAAAATAAGTGATTACTTTACAATGAAATACTATTTTACTTACATTTTAGAATCGTCTTACAAAATATTTTTTTTCCACTTATTAAAAATATATTTATTGAACCTTTCTCCCAATGTGGAGGTTAAGTTCCATAATTAATTTATTTAATTAAATGTTCAATCAGATTTGTTTTATATAGATGATTTGTTTTTATTGATTTGTTATCGAATTTGAACATACTTAAAGAATACAAATTATACAGGCAAATCATCTGGGAAGGTCTCAAAACGAGGATGCTGTTTATTATTTTAATAATTGTCTGATAAATTAAATTGCTATAAAGTGCAGATCAACTGAACATTTATTTTTTGAAAATTGACACTAATCATTTCCATGAAAAAGGGGCATTTTCACAACTATTGATGTATGTGTGATAAACAATGTTGAATGGGTAAATTGTTTCCATTTTATATTTTTCATTTTAAATATTTATTTAATTTGTTTTTGACTGAGGACAGTGCAGAAAATTCAGAAAGAGTTGGATGATATATCCAGTCAATACCATCTCCCCTATTTTTTGTAAAATCATTAGTGATGGTGACGTTAAATTCTCCATTCATCTTCCCACAAAACTAGACTTTTTTAAATTCTAAATCAAGTTTTGAGAAGGTAATGCTGTCCTGGGTGAAGGGGTGGTAAAAAAAAGTCTTTATGTCTGGAAAATATAAACTCTGAAATATGCCACACAAGATTTGGACGAGAACCCAGTCATGGCTGTCAGACAATTTCTGCAACCAGATCATCACTTACACCTGGCCACCTAGCTCCTCAGAATTGCAATGTCCTTGATTATTATGTGTGGGGCACAGTTGTGCAAGATCAACAAAACTCCTTGTAACACCAAAGATGAACTGAATGCAAGAAATATGGCAGCATTCCACAACTTAAACAAGGACAGCATCCAGAAGAGTTTCAGAAGATTCTGAAGTTGTCTGGAGACTATGGTTGAAGCCAGTGGTGATTTTATTGAATAAACTTATTCTTAAGTATTTGAAGATGTTTTTGTGTAATTTTGGTAAATATATCAGTTAAAATGAGATGTCATGTTATTTTCATTTTTGTGTAATTTAGATGACAATTTATCCATCGCACCCTGTATGTTTATGTTTGTGTATATATATATATATTTATTTTTTTGAAATGCTTTAAAAAGCATATTAAGGCATTAAAAAAATAGAAATGTTGTATTGTAGGCCATTAAGTTTAAAATAAAAAACACACCAGTCGACAGGAAGTTTAACAATCCTTTCACAATGAACTGTTAAAAATAATTTAGATTATGAAAAAGCAAAAAGAGCCATGGACTAATTTTGAATGGACAGGGAAAAAAAAAAAAAAAATTTCAATATACTCAAAAAAAAATTGCATTATTAGTACAATATTTTCAAGTCCAAGGTAACAATGTCTTTCATTTAAATAAAATATAGTTTTTGACCTTGATATAAAGCGACTCCAACAATTAAAGATGTTTAGATAAAAAACTTTACCATTTATTCGGAAAAAATTTCTTAATCTCTGAAATTTATTTTAAAACACGGAAAAATTTTTTTTTTTTCTTTCCATCATTTTTTCTTCATTTTTTAATTGATTTTGTTTTTGATTTTTATCATGCATTTTTTAAAATTTTAACATAATATTTTTTATAAAAACAATTATATTTTTTCATAGTCTTAAATGATATATGATATATATATTTATCATTAAATAAAAAAAAAAATTATTTGTTTAAAGATCAAATTGTTATTTAAAACTAAAAAAAATAATTTATAAAATTAATATAGATTCATAAAAACTAAAAAACAGAATTCTTTATTTTATAAAATTAAAATTCCCCAAATGTATTTTCATATAAATGAAAAACTAATAAAAAAAACCATATATTAGTAAAATAAAACAAAAAATGTATTTTCATTGATGACATTTTTATATATATATATAAATATATATATATATATTAAAATATTTTCAATTTGAATGATGAAACCTTTTTTTTTTTCTTTATATTGAAAAATTTTTTGTGCAGATTGTATTTTAAATATATGAAGAAATAATTTTTTTACCCCATTACATTTTTAATTCTGGATAAACCTTTTTGATATTATTTGCATATGTTGAATTTTATTATTTTGTTTTTTTTTAAAATTTTTTTCCAATAAAAATTTTTTTTTTTAAAATTATCGCAAGGGGTATATATATATATAAATAATATATATGCTGGTGTTAAAAAACATATTTATTATAAATGTTTTATTTTTAAAGTATTTAATTGAAAATTATATGTTTCAAATTTAATTGTATTCGTTTATGTCTTTTCATAAACAATGGAATTGTCAGCATTTATATATATATATATATATTTTATATATATTTTCAAGATTATATGATGTTATATGTATATATACTTTGCCCTTAAAAGCATTTTTCCCTTTTTTTTAAATATTTTTTCAATGGCAATTGAATCAATTGTTCTACTTATAGAATTGGACTCTCCTTCTTTTAATTTTATGAAAATGATTGTAATGATTATTACAATAATTTAAATTTTGAATGTATTTTAAACTATCCTGATTCTTATTTTCCACATTTGTATCTGAATTTTAAAAAAAAAAAACAATGTTTCAATTGAATTTTTTTTTCTTCATCATTTGCAGTTCCTTTTTTTTTTTTATTTTTATTTAATATAAATAAATTTGAAATTTTTTACCCTATTTCATTCATATTATTACTAAATTTTTTTTTAATTTTAAAATTCATCCAGTTAATGGTTATTTTTTTAATTTTTTAAGTTATTTTCAAAAACATTTTAAAATGATTTTTTCTGCACAAAAGACAAAAATTTCAAATGAATGAAAACAATCCATATATAAAAATATTAAAGAACATTTATTTGAATTGAAAAATTTTTCAAAAGCTTAAAAATTTTTTTTCTGATTAATTTTAAACACTAAAACTTATTTGATTTCTTTTTTAAATGCAATAATTTTAAAAAAATTATATTAACACTTAAAAATTATTTTGAAATTTTACAATTTTAATCAAAATTTAAAAATTAGAATTTAAAATTTTAAAATATATTTTCCAAATTTATGATGTTAAAGAACATTTACATTGTTCATTTATAAATGATAACAAACAAGTAATTGTTTTTTTATTATTTATATAATTATTTTTTTTATTAAATTTAAACCAATCCTTTGTTTATTATTATTTTTAGTCTTTTTTTAATTAAAAGGAATGAGGCTATTATTTTTATGAAATATTTAAAATTAACAAAATATTTTGTAAATTTGGAGATTCAGTGAAATATATAAATAAAATATATATATATATTTAATTTTGTTATATATATATATATATATATATATATATATATAAATTTAAATAAAAAAAATTTATATTCTAAAAAACATGATATTTATATATATATATAATGTTTATTTGGTTCTTCTTTTATCTATATATATAAATTTATAACAAAATGTGTGTTATAATATATATAAAAATATATATATATATATTTTTTTAAATTTAAAATATGTTTTTTTCACTTTTAAAAAAATTTTCATTTTTAAAAAAAACATTTTTAAATTTGTAAAAGGAACACCGGATTATATATTTTTGTTCTTTCTTTTTTATATATATATATATATATATATATATACTTAAATCAAAAGTTTGAGGCAACCCATTGGTATTTTTTAAAATTGGTCTAAATAGTGGTTGTTTGTACTTTAAATAAATTAAAATTATTATGCATGGATAAAAAAAAGTAAAAAAAATTTTTTTTATTATTCAAATTTTATTAAAATTTAAAGAAAAAAGCATTTTATGATTAAATTATGCTCCCGTCTAAATATCCTCCTTTAGGCTTGATTACTGCATCACAAATTTTACACAGGTTTCAGCTTCTATCCATTGATTTTTTTTTTTAAATTAAACAGTAAAATTTTAACAACTTGCTGAGAATAGAATTCCTTGTAAATATTAAAATTTTATTTATTTTCCAAATTTTTTCTTTCCTCATAAAGAAATAAAAAAAAATTACAAAATTGTTTCTTTCTTATAATATTCAAGTTGATTTGTTTAACAGCATATCAACAATTTTATGGGTCATTATGCTGAAAATTCATTTTCTTCAGACCTTTGAATTAATTTCATAATTTTACTATAAAAATGTATTGCAGGCCAATTCTTTTTTTTATATAAAAATGTATTGCTGGTATTTTTACTATAAAAATGTATTTTTATACTTTATAATGTTTTTGTTTAAAAAGAACTATTTGCCTATAGCTGGGATCCTAAAAGGTGCCACCAACCCTGGCCAGGGTGGACCTGGGAACAACAGCAATTAAGAGGTGGTTTCATTTCCTTAAAAAACCACCAGATCAAAGAAAATGCTATTGGATGCAGTTTTTCATCATATGTCCAGGAAACTGATTTCAAATGTATAATTGTCCTTAATGTCTCATCAGTAGGCAGATTATTTTAAGGCTCCAAGTTCTAAATTTAGGATTGCCATACATAACAATATTCTAGTGGATTAAATCAGTGGTTCTTGAATTTAGTGGGATTGTAATTGTGAGTTCAATCCTGGGCTGGAAATGTTGGCTTCATGGAAACAGGGTGAGCAATAACTGAGCAGTACTAAATAATAACTAAATGACGTATACCTAGACATGGTCAGTAGAGCAAATAATCTAATCGTCATCCCACAGATTAAATAAAGGGTTCAGTTCAAAAATCCTGAAGGTTACTCAGATTGACAAGCATCTGATAAAGGCTGGTTGGAACAATGGCTAAAATGTTGTGAAGTATCAACAAATTCTTGAACATTAAATAATCAAAAAAATAATGTACATATGTTCTAGTTCCGTTTTTTTTTAAAATTTATTCTTTGTTTATGTATTCTGTTTATGGTATTCTTGACATGTTTTTCTGTATAACTATCTCTCTGTCATTCCGAGTCATCATACATTGTTATTGTTTCTCATAAAAAAAAATCATAAAGACATTGACCATTCTTGATTTGTCTTTGGGGCATTAATGTCTTTAAACCTCCAAAAAGCCAATGACCTATTTCAGGCTTTACTGAAAACACTTAAGATGAAAAAAATTTTAATGCTTCTTGCTATTTTAACCAAAGAAACACACTATTTATGACTCTTTTTGATAAGTCCATGAATTTATTTGTACATGTTGGTTCAATAAATTTTAGCCAAAGAATAATGGGTTCATTTAATGGCAGACTGCCAGTCAAACCAGAAATTTTCCTGAAGTTGCAAGAAAAAAAAAAAAGGTTTTTATTTAGAAAGACAAAAGTATTAGAAATCTTTTAATCAAATGGATGCAGAAAGCTTTTGTTCAACTAATGTCTTCTTTTTAAATTGGCAGTTTCTATTGTTTAAAACTTAATATTACCATAGGGTTCTATAGTAACTGTTTTATCCATTAATACCCACTGGTAAATCCAGATATAATTGTAAAGAAATTAAAATAAATATATAGTAGTATTAAAAATTAATTGATGATGGTATAACGGAGTAATGGATAATGGCTCAGATTGAGAAATGAAGAGCCGAGTTTGAATTCTGTGCCGAGTTCATTACATTCACTTATGTGTTAAGACCCTTAGGAAAGTCATGACTCCATCTATTCCTCCTCCAGCTATAGGTATATAGCAGGACAGATTTGGTCCTATAGCTTTGTTTGGTGACTTATCTAGGAGAATTCAAATCAGAGGATTGGCTGCAATCTATTTTGCCCAGGAAACCTCACTGCTACTGTAGCTGTGATATATGTTGTGTCCCTACAAATCTAACAGGTTATGGGACTCATGGTTGTTGTAATTAATTGCAGGTTTCTAAAAATATCCGGTAGTAATTGTTTTTTTCAGCCTGTGAAAATCCAATGTTGGATGCAGGCCTTCTGTGGATTCATGGCAAGGAAATGTCAGTCACCCTAGCAGAGCCCAATGTGTGTTAGGGTTGGATGTGACATGCTTAGACGAGCATCTATCTTTTTTGATTCATGATCATCCGAGGGTAATTGTGCATAAGTGAAGGTAATGACTGTAGAGCAATCACGTAGTCAAGATAAACACTTATTGTGGAGCAAGCTGAGTGAATAATAATTCCACCTTGAGAAAAAAACAGCTATTTATGGTGCCATGCATCTCATTGTGCTAAAGTGGGATAGTCCATTGCTTGGGCTGTGATTGGTCTGCTGGTACATGAGTGGAAGTATTTCTGTATAAATACCAGCTTCATTCATCAGTTAGTTTTGCAGGGTTTGTATTGAAGTTACAACCTGCTTTATTTTTTATCTGCCAGCTCGGTAAGTGCTGGGATTGTTTGTTTTCTACAATTTATTGTATTGGAATTTGAACTTACCTCTCTGACATTCTCATTCTGAGCCATTATCCATTAAATAAAAATAACATCCAAGCTCCTGATTGTCGTAATCAATCAAAGATCTGGATTTGACATTGCTTAACTTGAGTGATCAAATGCGAATTGGTGTTTCAATGTGATATGGTCATAAGCAGATTAAACATTGTCAATAGAAACATTTGATCAAATTCATTAGGCAGGTTACTTGATGTTCCTCCCTGTACCTCTTCAGTTATGTCATGTGAGTGTCAAATTCGGCAAGTCCTCAAATTGAAGCATTATATTTCAAGATCTGATTAACTTTATTGTTTCCAGTTGTAAATTGTATTTGTTTTTTATGTGAAAAGTCCTGGGCATGATGAAAAACTACATCTGCCAGCAAGGCCCCACATTATTGGGAGGGATATTTTTCATTTTGGAACCACCTTTTTTTGTTTGTTTTCCATGTCCATTTTGACCTGGGGTGGTAATCTGTTAATTCCTCAACTATGGACAAATAATGAAATGTATAAACAATAAACAAAAACACTATGAAGGTGAAACCTGTAATTTTTGTCTCGGAATAAAACAAAAATACATTTTATATTTGCATAAAGAGTTTACCAAAAATATATTTTAGTAAGTTGCCAGTTTTATTTTTTTCTTAAGTCTGAATTACTACTTAGACAGAAGTAAATAGTTTTACCATCAAAGGTATAATGCTCATAGGGAAGCTACCTCTATCAACTGGGAAAATGACTGAAGGTGAAATACCAGATATAATTTTGGATATAGGACCTGTAGTTTTATCATTAGCTAGGATCAAAGTGTATCATCTGTTAATATTTATATACTGTATATGACTGTTTTTTTCCTCCTTCCAAATATCTCCCAGGTTTTATGTATGAAGTTAATATATCTGGTAGATGGAGCTCAGTCTGGGTGGGTAGTTCATCTAAAAGGAGAATTGATTTCAAATCACCACCACCTTATGGCTATACCCAATTATAGGAAAGGGTTTTAGAGTAAACACTGACAATCATAGCCATATTGCATTTAACTGAAAGCAGACCCCAACCAGTGTATGTTGTCTGGCATGATGTTGCAACCGAACTAGCTGTTAATCTCAGATTTTCTATACCACTGGAAGTCAACTATTCAGGCCAGGATAAAAAAAAAAAATTAAAAAAAAATTGTGGTCTATGTACCCCACCTCACCAGCACTCTGATTTGTCTTCTATTCATTTTCACAGGGTGGCATTCCATGCCCAACTTGAGGAAAACACTGTGCATCTGATATTGGACAGAGACGTCATATCATCAGTATCAATTATGACAAGGTGAAATGTTCTAATAATAAGCCAATGATTAAGTGGAATTATCATAATCGATAATCTTTTTATCTTAATGATTAAGTGGAATTATCATAATCGATAATCTTTTTAAGGTCATTTAAAGCTGAAACATATTTTGGATCATTTTTTTTTTCTTAAGATGGTCTGATATTGTTGAAATGCAAACATCCATTATTTGTGACATTTCTCTGAGACTTTGACGTAGCTTTTGTTTGACTAGTGTCAACTGCATATGTATGTCCTCTACCGCCTTGATTTTCAAGACTTTTATCTCCACTGTGGAATTTCATAAACCAGTGACATACTGTCAGATTATAAGTGGATCCTTCACTCCATGCTCTGTTAATGTTGGAAGCAATTTTAGAAGCATTATGACCAAATCTAAACTCATGCAAAAATGTTCAAGATGAGGAGTATATAATATTTTAAGCTAAATTCTGAAAGAGAATTATATAAAATTAACAAAGAAGGCACACCAATCATTAGGAATGAAGAATGTTTGTTTGGACTCTGAACTGTCACAAATCACAATAAATGGATGTTCCCTCAGGGAGGTCCTGTACCTTGAGCACCTATTGGGACTTAAATTCAATCCAGACCTCAAGTGGAACTCATATATATGATCCATCACTAAAGATGCTAGGGAAAATGGTGAGTTCCCTGTACCTCTCCAGAAAGTACCTGACTCCTCTTGATATCCTCTACCTTTACAAGAGCCAGATCAAGCCAAAAAATGGAGTAGTGTTGTCATATTTGGGCTGGAGTTGCCCAGACCTCAATTTACAGTCCAACCATGTCTCTGCATCCTTGTGGCTGACTAGTTATTTTACACCCTACAACTTCTTTCTAACAGATGAAACCACATGTCTCTCATTGCTATTTCCATGGAAAGTGTTCAGATGAACTATATCCCTTAGTTCTACCAGTTCTAACCTTCACAACTAGGACCCACCCTGCCACGCCCATTGTAGTGAACCACCCTCATTCCTTTCGTATTTCTTTGGTGAGATATAAGTTTCACTTGAGCAGTTTCTTCCCACAAATACCTACTTTGTAGAACCAACTCATAAGAGGATCTTCGATCACTACAATCTTAATCTGTTCAAGTCTACTGTTAACTGTTATCCTCCCCACACATCTGCATAAACTGGAAATAGCATGCAATACTGTTGTCATATATGGTCTGGAACCCCTGCTGTTCATTTTAAGGTCCTTGAAAAAGTTCAAAGACATATATGCAATGTGATTGGCCCTGATCTAGCATCTCATTTACAGTCGTTCTCTCACAGATGTGCTGTCGCTTCCCTCTGTCTTTTCTACAAATATTTTCATGGTAACTGCTCTGATGAGCTAC
Source organism: Acanthosepion pharaonis (assembly GCA_903632075.3). Lineage (NCBI taxonomy): Eukaryota > Metazoa > Mollusca > Cephalopoda > Sepiida > Sepiidae > Acanthosepion > Acanthosepion pharaonis. The sequence goes on along the minus strand of CAHIKZ030003901.1, from coordinate 35,668 downwards.
TTTCATTGGTTCCCAAACTGCATGAATTTAAACATGCTACTAGGTTGGCATCTCAGTCCCACCCTTTTACTGTCAAAAAGGTTAAATGTAGCTGTCTCTTCTACTCCAATAGCTTCATGTCTCGTACTTCCCATCAGTGGAACTCCCTTCCTCTTACTTGCTTCCCTGATAGCTATAATCGTTAACTATTCAAATGCAATGTCAATCGACATCTCCAGATGTCTTGATCTATTCCCCGTCCTTCTCCTCATCCTTTCCTCTATTACACCTCTTTACTATTGCTCCTACTCTCTGTAACACTTGCATTCTAGTGGCACTTTTGACTTACTTGGGTTGAAATGCTTAAAAACTGTGCTTCTTACTCTGTAACCCTCTATTTGGAGTGGATATCAGGCCTTGTACATGGTGAACATCATTCTAAAAAAATATATATTTTTGTGCAATTATTATATTTTAACACAACAGTTTTATTCTAAATATTATACATTATTTTCTGAATAACCTGAAACATTGAAAAAATGAAAGGTATAGACACTCAGATTTAAATTTAACTTTGAAGTCTTAATAGATTTAGAAATTTCATTTCATTTATCTCATCAAGCTTTCCGTTTTTTTTATAATCATTTTTAATTATGCCACAGCAGTTGTTCTGTGAGATACATTACATTATCCTGGATGTAAATTATCGTAGAGGATTCCAAATTTAGTGCACTATCAATACATTTTCACCATAGTAAATTCCTTTCTACTTTAAATAAAACCACATTCAGTTGGTTATTATAGTCTTAGGGAATGTTTATTTAATCAACATTTTACAAATTGATTTGTGGCAAAAGGCCAAAACGGAAGTGGGGAAAGGTAGATCTTCACTGACTATCCGACACATAGCGAATCTGATTCACAACCCACTCACTCTTAACAATTGACTCAATCACCACAAGAACCCAATCCAACATTTAGCAAAATACCATATATTTGCAGGGAGCCTACTAATAAACCCCATGATGTAATATTTTGAATATGTACAATATATTATTTTTGCAATTTTTTTTTATAATAATAGATAAAATCTTATATATGAAAATGAAGAGGGAGGAATGAAACCAATAATGGAAAATAAAATTAACAAAACATTAAAACTAAAATAACAATCTTAGGAATTGACTGCTCTTCCCTCCCTAAATTTATAGACAAATTCTACAGATCCATATTGGGATTTCTTCCTAACCAATAAAAAAATGGACGTTTCTTGGTCTCTCACATTTTTTGTTCTTCATGTCAGAAAGCTATGACTACTTGACTATATTTCTTTTGCATGTGAACACTATTCCGATTTTATTAACTTTTTATTCTATTACTGTCATCTAGTTGGTTTGCTTTTGACTTTGCATTATATATATTTGTCGGAAACAAACATCTAAAATGATGAGAGACAATGGAAAAAGTTTATATGGAGAACTATTATTTGCCATATATCTAAAAATTTTATTTCCTAGCAGAGTCAAAAGGAACATTAAATTGTGTACAGTTTATTTAACTAGCATTAGCTGCAAGATGTTGAACAATAGGAAGGTAGCACAAATGTGCTGTCCATTAGTCTTATTTTTCCAGATGGGTTTGAATTCAGATTTGTTCTTCTCCTAGACCAGTTGCCATCCAAGGCTATAGAATCCAGTCTGTCCTGCTATTTACCCATAGCTGGAGGGAGAAGAAGAGGATTAATACCTTTTCCCAATATACTATTAGCATGTAAGTGAATATAATGATAGAAAGAATTTGAACTCAGCTCTCCGATTCCTCAATCCAAGCTGCTATCCATTACTCTACTGTGCATCCTCTATATATATATATATATATATATATATATATATATATATATATATATATATATATATATATATATATATATATATATATATATATATTTAATCAGACTGTTTTTGTATAACAGCTCATCAGTGTGGCTAGACATGTTTTTTGATACTTCAAAGCCAAGATTGAGTCCTGACTGATTTGACATCACCCTAGGCCATCAATGTATGCAGGAAGAAAGGGAATTTCTAACACATTATATACAAGATATATGCATTACTGGCTACCAGAGGTCTCTGTTCATACCACAGCTTAGCATTAATCATCATCAGCACCCAACAACTTCCCTTTCTTCCAAAAGTGCTCAATTGAGTAGAAGATAAAAAAAGGGCAAATAATGAGATAATATATATATATATATATATATATATATATATATATATATATATATATATATATATATATGTCTTGTTTTTTTACTTTTATTCTTCTTATTGTCTATTGAGCATTTTCTCAATTACTTTTCAGTAACTTTCCCACCACCATAATGTAACTTCCCTGTGTCTTTTTTATAAATACTTTCATGGTAATTATTTGAATGAACTCTTTGCTATGGTACCTAGACTTTATGAATTTAAGCACAGTACTAGATTAGCAACAAGGTCTCATCAATTCACAGTTGAAATGGCCGCTAGATGTAACTGTAAATTCTATGCTAACAGTTTCTTTTTTTGTACTTCTTGCTTGTGGAACTCTCTTCTGGCTCATCCAGCTCCATGCTTTCCAGCCAACTTTGATCTTCAAAAATTTAAATCCAATGTCAATTGTTATCTACTGTCTTCTTGATTACTCTTCTATTCTTGCTCTTATGTAATGTTTCTCTTTTTCTTATTCTTTCAAAATCATTAATCCCTTATGTCCCTGCCTTGTATTGAGTAAAATGATTAAAAAAAAACAAAAATATGGCTGCTTATGCTACACATTCTGTAAGTTAAAATTATGGTAAGACCTGTTACAATGAACATTGAGTGTATCATTTTGTAAAAGATCCCTTTTGTGTCTATACAGTCTTTCATTCAAATTCCTTGATATTTTGGGGACATTTTTGGCATTCTGTTTTGTAAATTCCTGGTTCAGGTTTAATGTTGTTATTGTTTTGCATTAATTAATTATTTGTAACAAATTTTATATTAACTTTAGGAAAATTCTTTTCAATTGTATTCATTAATGAGTTGATAGGTAGTATTGTGTCTAATTTCATCAGGGTTATTTGTTATTTTCTTTTGTTTGTATTTGTGGATCTTGTAAGCTTTCCTCTTTGCATTATATATAAAAAAATAATTTTTCTTTTTGTTATTTGTTTACCAAGTATTAGTCTGATGAATAGAGTTGTATATCATGTATATGTGTGCGTATGTATATGTGATGCTGATTATGTTGATGGGATTACATGTGCACATGTAGGAGAGGGGATGCTGTCATCTTAAATTTAAATTTATTTTTTTAAAATATGTGTTTTGGTATACAGGTTATCCAGTTTCATTTAATTTCTTATTGTTTGTTTTTATCACCTTTTGTTATTAAATTGTTCTCATATAGTGATTTTCCAAGCATAGCTTGGATGTGGCACAAGGCCGAAAGTAAGAGGCACCCAGTGAGGATTGAACTCACTACTCATTCATAAATGTTCTAGTGAGACAAGGTGCCCAAATTGTTCTCATATATATAAATTTCTATACTGTTCTATATATATATATATATATATATATATATATATATATATATATATATAACATAATGTACACACAATACTACAGTTGGAAAGTTTGAAGCCAAATGGGTTTAAATAAGAGCCCTTAGAGTCATTGAAAAAAGAATAGAATCAGTTATCAAACTTTGAGAATGAATGCCAAAGAATTGTGCTGCAGTAATCAAGGTTAAAGGAGGATATTTTGATGAGAGCAAAATTTAGTCATAAAATGCTTTTTTCTTTTTATCAAAATAAAATTTCTAATAAAAAAAATCATGTTTCACTTTTTTTTTTAACCATGTATAATAATTTTCTCTTATTTAAAATACAAAACAACTACTTTTTTCTTCTAATTTAAAAAATTACCAGGGGTGGCCTCAAACTTTTGAACTGTAGTGTGCACATAGGTTTTCTGGTCACCTGATGAGCACAAAGGCATGAAACTCAAGTAGTGGTCCAAACTTTGTTTCTTTTTAGCTTTAAAACCATGAATTTTGTTCTTGTTCCCACATAATACATAGAGCATATATGTTGGTTATATCTTTTATTAGGTGTTGGCGTTTTGGGCTTTTTTCTTAGTTTCTTTATTTTCTTATTCTTGTATAGTTTTTAGTGATTTTTGTTTTTAGTAAATTTTATTTTACTTTTTTCTGGCATGTTTTCTGTTGGTCGTACCAACATTTTTTGTGGTGTGTGTGTATATATATATATATATATATATAACTACACTCATCTCAAAAAAGCTTTGGTTTCTTGATTTGCTAATGATCAAATCAATTTTGAAGGAAAAAAAGGTTTTAAAAAAAGAAAGAGCTAGGAACATGAACATCTGTCGAAAATAATCGTTTTGTTACAGATCCAAAGCCCAAAATAAAAACCCCAATATGAATAATCAATAAAATAAAAATATGCTCAAACAAATTATTTTAAGCAAATATAGAGAAATAAATATATATTTTTATAAACAGTGGCTTTTAAAAAAGAGTGTTAACGCATTGCTCTTCAGTTATGAATTGAGCACTATTGGCTACTGGCGTTTGTATACATCACATATATAATACATTAAAATTTCCCTTTCTCTGCTGTGTGCTGATAGCTTAGGAGTAAAATCAGTCATGTTTTGATCCCAGCTTGAAGCAATTGGATGTCTAACCACACCGATGGGCTGTGATACAGTGAAACAGGCTTATCTGTGGATGACCATATATATATTGGATGCTCCCATCATTTTTGATGTATGACAGTCAAAGCAGCTGAGTTCTTGGAACCAATAGGCAACCTACATGCCATTTGATTATAGTGGTGATAGCTTGTGCAGAACCAACCACACATTTTGGAAGAGCCAAATACAAAGAATTGGCATACAGTGTACCACAAGTTCCCCTAATGACCCTAAGCAGGTTTGGAATTCAAAGTTGTCCTTCTAGACTGTTGGCCACTCAAGGCTATAAGCTGAATCTGTCCTGCTATTTACCCATAGCTGGTGGGAGAGAAGAGATGGATCCATAGCTTTCCCAAGGGTATTAGCATGTAAGTGAATGTAATGAACTCAACTGAAATTTAAACTTTCCTCTCTGATTCCTCCAATCCATATAACTATACATTACTATACACCATCCCATACATATATATATACATATATATATATATATATATATATATATAAAAAATATAGATCCACAGACAGACTGTGTTGCTGTTTCACAGTTCATCAGTGTGGCTAGACATCCGTTGCCTTAAGCTTTTAAAATTCTTTAAAAACTGAACTGGTGTCAATCGGAGATTCTAACCATTAAACCGTCGCCGCACAGTAGGGATGAAGGTCAGGATTTAGCGTATTTATTTTTAGAAATATGCCTGGTGACCGATTAGTGACTCAATTCGCATTTCAAGATATATATCTATATATATATATATATATATATATATATATATATATATAAAAATATAGGAAGATTAATCATTTACACTACCATTTCAACCACTATGGTCTCATCAGATAGTAGAAGCAAATTAATTTCCTAATGTTATTTTATGTGCACACAACAGGAAGTACAACAGAAGGGGATGGGTGAGGTAAGAGTGGCAAAATAGGATGGTATGCAAAATGAAAAAAAATATGTGTACTTTTATCCGGGCCCGTATAAATCCCAAATATACTTTTTAGTGTGTCTATACACCAACATGATTTCAAACCTCTCATTTAATAGCTCCTTTTGGTCTGGACATGATATTATTGTTAATTTCTCTTCCTAGCACAGCTGGCAGACATCACTACCCTTCTTGTAAGGCCTATATTCCAGCTTATATTAGGCCTTATGTTATTATTTCTATTTAATTCCCATACATGGCTGGTCAGTCTGGTGCAATTTCTATGGCTTTCTATTCTGAATAATGACTTGTGGTTGTACCATCTCTTTTTTGAAGGTGTCATCAGTACACCACACATATATCTTGCTCTGGCCATTTGCATCCTTTGCTTCCACTTTGGAAACCGCTCCTTCCATTTTAGAAACTCTATCGAGGGATAGAGCTTATGTATATAAAAAGTGGGCATTGAAGTCAACACCCAGAGGTGACAGTCTCCTTCATGCTAAATGCAATCATTAGACAATGTTCTCTTTTATATGACCAGAAAACCTCAACATATCTATAAATGTAACCAGGGTGAACTTAAAATTATGCCAATATATCAAACAGACAATTATTCTTACCAACAAATACAAGAGAAAAACTTCATAAACAAATTTAAACCAGTACTAAATAGATCATAACTTTGAAAGAAATTTGAGAGATAAAAAAACAACAATAATGATAATAAAAATCATATTTATTTTATATTAGGACTTTAGATGAAATAAAAACCTGACAAAATAAAATGTTAAAAATTTGAATTTTAGGATTTACTTTTACTGTCATTTTTGAAAATCCTGTCTGTGTTAGAATTCTTTGGATGTTTTTTTCTTTTAATGATTCAAAAAGCAGATTTCTTTCTTGCATGCAAAAATACAGTGAATTCTATAGATGAAAATCCTCGATGACTCATAGAACCAATTTCAAAATTACTTAAATATGGCTGTCATTTTTCTTGGACAGTATGAGTAAACCTGCCGTTCATATAATGGATAAAAAATAATGAAATATAAAGGCAGGTAAAAATAAAGAGCAAAATTAAACATTAGGTCAATATCTAACTTGTTTCAGGTGAAAGGATAAAACTATTTACTCACTTCTTCAGAGTAAACTCAGCATTTCAATGTTTAATGGCATCATTTGAGACATTTGGGTGCCATATTTGAATGTGAGTCAGTGTTACAAAATAGCCAAATGGAATTTTGTTGGATGTAGAAATGTGTCAGTAGAGGCAAAGACTAAAAATATTGGCATTGCTCGGCGCCTTTCATGGTATTTGTCTAAATGTGCAGACATGTCATTTATCTTGCTTCCAGGTAAAACCAGGAAAACCTACATTCTTTATACGATTGGCACTTTGTAATCTACACATCAAAGATGCCACAGATGTTTGGTGCCGATGTTTAGTTTACAGTGCAAGATGCCAGGAATTTTCTCTTCTTTCCCTGACATCTTTCTTGCAATTTTCTGTCATGTTAAAATTGATAAGTCTGCAGCCAGAAAAGTTGGTTCACTGTGTTGAGCCAGACAATTTTTCTTGCCAGAATATATCTTACATATTTCTAAGTCTACCATTCGTCTTTTCTTAGAATATTATGGCCACATCTAATCTGGTGCTCCTGCTATATATTCAGAGATTCTTGATAAGATCCAAAGAAGAATCTGCAATATCATTGGTCCTGACCTGGCATCTCCCCTTCCATCAGTTTTCCATTGCCGTAATTTAGCTTCCCTGTGCCTTTTCTATAAATACTTTCATAGTGATTGTTCTGATGAACTTTCCTCTAAGTGCAGTACTAGATTGGCAGCAAGGTTTCATCATTTATCAGTTGAAATGGCTAGATGCAACCATAAGTTCTATACTAATAGTTTCTTCCATTGCACTTCTCACTTGTGAAACTCACTTCTGACTTCTTGTTTCTCAGCCATTTTGATTTTAAAAAAATTAAATGCAATTTTAATCATTATCTTCTGTCTTCTTAATTCCTGTTCTTTTATTGTCCTCACTCCTTAAAAGTAAATTTTTCTCATATTCTGCAACACCTTGTTCGTCTTAGTGGGTTGAAATGATTATAAAAAGAAGCAAATAACTGAAAAATAAACTGTGGTGTAGCTATGATTGTTTTAATATCAGGTGACTTTTTGAGTGTTATCACCTTGAAATGCAAAATTTCTGAGGAACAGCTAATTGGATTAGGATGAGTGCTTTTAGTCTTATTTTTGCTTTTTTATCCCAAGACTTTATTGTCTCCTATATGCAGGAGTCATTCAGGACATGAATGATCATGGCGCTCTACAACTTGACATCCTTTGCAACTCTTAGTAATGTTTGTATTTTTAACATGCATTTTAACCTTCTGCTCCACCATCCATTCACACCAGCTCATCTGGTACCTTTTGCCTTCGATATGTCCTATGAATCCTATGTCCTGTACCTTTTGCCTTCGATATGTCCTATGAATCCTATGTCCCGTACCTTTTGCCTTCGATGTTCCCCATGAGTCCTATGTCCTGTACCTTTTGCCTTCCTTTGAGTGTTAAATTTTCCCATCATTCCTTCTTCATTATATTATTGGTGTCATTTGTGTGTGTGTGTGTTTTTTTTTTTTTTTTTTTTTTTTTAGACCTTTTCTGATCCTACGACAACTATGGTCAAGACAAAAAATTAAAAAAGAAAATACAACTGATACAAAATAACACTACACCTTATGGAAAATCACACCAATAAATAATGTAAGATTGAGTTAATTATATCCATAAAAACATGCAGTAGCGAATTTTATTTCTGTTATGGGGTCCTCCCCTTTTTCATATAAGTGGACTCAACCAGAGTGTTACTTGGACTGCTGTCATTAAATACCCAGAATCAGTCAGAATATAGAGAGAGTGAGAGAGAGTGAGCAGAGATTGTGATTGAGTTGGAGGTAGAGTAATAGTGTGAGGTAACCGCTTGTAGAAGTCAGTTATAAGCACGTAGACTCTAAGGAAGTCCTACCTACTGTGAGATATATATATATATATATATATATATATATATATATATATATATATATATATATTATTATTGCTACTAACCGCGTTCCTAGATTTACTAACAGTATTACCCATTGTATTATTGTGTAAATACATTTAATTTCTTATATTTAATTCCTGTGTTTGTCATTCATTGGAGACCGAATTTCATCTCGGAATCCACTACAATTTCTAAAAAGAACATAAGCTAAAACTTAGTTAATCTGAGTGTCACTGTTGTACATGTCCTCTTGTCAGCTACCACACCTGCTACATCTTTAAATTCTCTTCTGTCACACTGTCTCTTACTGTGACGATGTTGCTGAACTGTTGTGATGACATTATGTTCTTATGACGAGCTTTTGTAAACATTTCTGTGAGTGTTGTCTGCTTCATCAACTTTGGTTTTTCAGTCAGCAATCTCTCTTTAATTGAATAAACAGATATAATTTCCTGTTCACTGATAAATTTATGTTGTCCAATCCCAGTAATTGATCACACATTGTCTATAGTTATTTTTTCACCAATGTTTACAATATTGTCATCATTACTACTTTGTACTTTTTTGTATTTAACACCATGTTAATAAGAGCTTGCATCATCTGTTTGTTTACAACATAGCTGAACCAACTGTACTGTCGGACTTTCTATATGGCTACACTAGGCTCCAGGTTCATCTTCCATTACTTTCATTTCCTGGAAAAAAGTGGTTTTCAGAACTTAAATATTGGAGGCTAGGATTAAGATGATGGACCTGTACTATTATTTTGTTACTGGCTTAATTTCATCTTATTATAGTTGCTTTTTATATTCGAACACTCTAGTTCAATACACTCTTCATTATTAATATTATTTTATTACTAGTTTTATACCATCTTATTTTTGTTGCTTTTTATTCCAACACTGTGGTCAATACACCTTTCATTATTATTATTATTATGATTTTATTATTAGATTTGTTCCATCTTATTGTTGTTTATTGAAGAGAAAATAATGACATAATCAAGATACCACATCAAGACATAATCATTGCACAACACTTCAAATTGAGTCCCCCCCCCATCAATTGTGGAAAGAGTGATAACAACTACTGGACTTGATCAATCTGTTTTCCTAAAAAAGTGTTTTAAGAGAAAAAAAAATATAAATTTCAACTGAAAGCAGTACTGGCTGCTTGGTCAATGAATGCCAAATGTTTCCTTATAGGGAAACAGATATTATTACTATTACCATAACAATATCATAACACTCCAGTTTGACAAAATCCAAAGAAGGATCTGCAATATAATCGATCCTGACTTGGCATCTTGATGTCAGTCACTCTATCACAGACATGATGTGGCTTCCCTCTGTCTTTTCTACAAATATTTTCATGGCAACTGTTCTGATGAGCTATCCTCTCTGATGCCCTGACTACATGAATTTAAACGTGCTACTACATTGGCATCTAAGTCCCACCCTTTTACTGTTGAAATAGTTAAATGTAACCACCACTTCTACTTCAACAGTTTCTTTTCTCGCACTTCCTGCCTGTGGAACTCCCTTCCATTTACTCACTTCCCTGAAAACTACAATTTTCAAACATTTAAATGCAATGTTAATAAATATCTTCTGTCATCTTGAATCCCATTCATCTTTTATCCTTTCTTCAATTCCCTCTATACCCATTTTTTTCTCTCACTTTCCCTCTATGTAACTCCCTGCGTACTAAAATATTTCTACCTTGTCTGGAATTTTTGCAATTAAAAAAAAAAACATTTCATTATTACTATTATTTTATTACTAGTTTTATTCCATCTTATTACTGTTGCTTTTTATCTCAACATTGTGAGATACACTCAACATTATTACTTTTATTTTATATATAATTGATCATATTAGTCCACTCGATTTTGTGTCTATAACTTTTTTCTTATATTCACACCGTTTCAGATGTTATACCATCTTCACAAAATTTCGAAGCAAAATCATTTTACTAGATATTTTTCACATAAATTCACCAGTGTATTTATCCACTAGACCATGTGTCCCTAAGATGTTCCAGTGGCACAGTTTTTACAGCCTTAAACCTAATATCTGTTCTCTGGTCACAGAAATTTGGTTTATCTTTTTTTTTAATTAGTGGCTCCAAGATGGTGCTCATCTCTATACTAGGTCTACTGAGAAGTTTGTCAAAGCTTAACATGTATACTGATTCTTTTAATCCTCTTATCATTCACTCTTGTCTATTATCTTGACTTCATTTGACAGAGGTTGATGATCAATCATGCTTGATTTCATCATCTCTCTCTACTCCACAGTCTTTTTATGATCCTCCTTCCTCCCTGCCTTATGCTTGTATTCCTTGCCACAACTCCATAGGATGGAATACATACAGTTCTTGGTCATTATCACTTCATGGAGAAGCTTTGAGAAAGAAAATTGTTCTATCCAAGACACAAAAAAAGCTTAGAGTTTGTTTTGCTTTAGTTTGGCTCATGATATTCTGTTGTTTATAATATAAGAGAAAACATTTAATGGAATAGCCCAGATGTGCTACCTATGGAATTGATGGAATAACCTGGCTACAGACTGGAATACCTACCTTCAAAGTTAATGACTGTAGACAAGTAGATTTGTGGCTATTTTGATGCATGACTCTGTGAATTTGGAATAGTTTACTACAATAACGCCCCCAGTACACGGCCCAAGAGCCATTCAAGGTGGAGGTTTACTGAATGATGTTGTCTTATGGATGTAAGAGGGGGAAGTAAGTGCAGATTACAGAGGATAGATAATGGTTGATTCAAGACTTGAAGATATGATTGTAGTGATCAGAGACACATCCTTTCAGAAATCTGTTCCAGAGAGTAATGCCTCTTGGGAAGAAGAAGAGCATGACTCTTTTCTTACCAATGAAATACGAAATTAGTGAGGATTATTCGGCTGTGTGTACATGGCAGGTCCTCTCTGTAAATTTCTGAATTGAAATGTAGCTTGCTTAACACTAAATCTGTGGAAAATATTCAGAATAACTATATGCTTGTTCTACCAGTTCAAACCTTTACAGCCATGTACACAGCATTGAATCTTCCTCATTCCCTTCATATTCCTTTGGTAAGGAGTAAGTTCCAGTTCCTTCTCAAGAGTAGTTACTTTGTGGAACAATCACCTGAGAGGATGCGTCTCTGATCATGAGTCCTGGGTATGATGATAAACTACATCAGGCAGCAAGGCCTCTGACTAGGAATGTAGAACCACCTCTTAATTACTGCTGTTTCAGCTTCAGCCTGTCCTAAAACAGTAGCAAAATGTTAGGATCCTAGCTATGGCTAAATAAGGAAATCCCTAACAAGAATCAAAACTTTCTTTTATAGTAAAAATGCCAGCAATACATTTTTATAAAAAATTACCAACAATACATTTTTGTAGTGAAATTACCAGCAATACATTTTTATAGAGAAAAAAAATCAAATTATAACCTATAATACGTTATTATAGTAAAATGACTAATAATACATTATTATAGTAAAATGAAGGCAGTGTTATTTTCGTTACCTCTTGTCTCTTTCCCCTCTCTGACTATTACTCCTGTAGTTGGTACAAGAACAGTTGATTAGAGGTTTCCTCCCCACAATTGGTTAGGTGTTTCGCCACACTCTTGCCATGCATTACAACAATTGCACCAGTTAGGGCCCTAGCAATGGGCAAATAATGAGCTACCCATCAAAAAACAACACATTATGAAAGTATAAAAATACATTTTTATAGTAAAAATACCAGTAATATATTTTTAGAGTAAAATTACCAACAATACATCAATCAACATGAAAGAGCTCTTTCATGATATTAATCCATTCTACAATTTCTTAGGGAAATCAAATTGTATTCCAATGTATAATTTCAACCAAACTAAAAAAAAAACCCATAAAACAGACATATCACTGCCTCTAGTAATTATGTCTGCACAAACATGTGTAGGCATAAAAGCTGAGTATCATCTACCATGTATTCAGTTGTGAAAGCAGAATAACATTTTTATTACTTCAAAGTTCCCAAGAAAATTAAATTTTGGTATTAAATGACCCATAAGTAGTTGATACACTGTTTAAAAAACACATCAGGAGGAGTTTTTTCATTTTAGTCTTAGATGATATTTTAACTATGCTCTACTACAAGAAGAAAAATTGAGTAGTTGGTCATTATCCAGGTTTACATGGCTGATTATGTTGAGATATTTTCTTATTAAAGATTCATTGCATCTCCTATGTCATTGTTGATGTCACTCAGACATCCATAACAAATATGCTCCATAATTCTTCATGACTTTCCATAGCATTCCATAGCTGGGCTATTCCCAGATTTGCATCTACCATTAGTTGGTTGATGTATATACAGGCTGGGCATCCACAACTGTTTTCCATGAGGAGGATCCCACACTATGACTTTATGCAGAATTTCCTGCTTCCTGCACAACAGTGTCCTGAGAATTGTAACCATCTCTGTAAGAGTGGTTGTTATTTTTGCAGATCACCATAGAGGTTGGCATTGGCAGATCTGCCAATGCTATATGATATTTTGTGCATCTCTGAATATTTTTGAGCATATACCATCTGGCTTCTTACTGTGGGAAACAGTGAGAGTCCATGCACCTGATCCGTAGCAATTTATATACATACATATATATACACAGTCCTATGGTTACCGAGAACGTAGTATGGTTCCACCACAGAATATGTGAGCAAGTGGCACTATGTTGAGTCTGATTAGCAATCTCTTCATCACCAAGGCCCATTAGAACAGTTGGTATGATGTTTGCTTGACAACCTGTCAGGGTTTCAATTCTTGGTAGTGGATGCGCACTGCTGATGAGTCCCAAATATAGGACGAAATGGCCGTCCAGTGCTTTCTGCATTCTGTTGAGGTTTCTATCAGACTTGATGAATTAATTAAATATAATTATCAAATCCTCCTAATAATTATATATATATATATATATATATATATATATTACTTACATTGGAGATTTCTAGATTGAGCCTTCAGCTTTGTTCAATTGGACTTTCTTTTTTTGTCGCTGCAATCCGTTGCATCCCAAGTTTTCATTGCTGCAACAGTTTTCAGCAATTTTTTATGTGATTTTTTGCAACAAAACTGCGAAAGTCACCCATGAAATAAAAACAATTGTTTGTACAGAAAGTAAGGATCATCATAAATCAAATTGTTTCTTTAAATTACGTTGCAGTAGAAGAATTATTAAACTTTTAAATGTTAAGCTTAAATATTAATGCAGTACTTAAATGCAGCATTTAATTTTGCGTTTTTCTGTAGTATATTTTTGCCAATTGCATACAGCAGCAGTATGCAACACAAAAAGAAAATCTCTGCCAACATAGGAGATCAGATTGAAATCAAAAGAGCCAAGAAGCAAGGAAAAAAAGTCCTGTGTAAATGAGAACCCAGATCAAACAACAGTCAGGAGAGCTTCCAATGCTGAGAATATGCAAAGACTTAGGGGCTCTCAAACTCCTGAACAAGCTGAAGGCTCAATCTAGAAACCTCCACAGTAAGCTAATATATATATATATATATATATATATATATATATATATATATATATATATATATATATAGTAATTATTAGGAGGATTTGATAATTATATTTAATTAATTCATCAAGTCTGATAGAAACCTCAACAGAATGCAGAAAGTACTGGGCGGTCGTTTCGTCCCTATATTTGGGACTCATCAGCAGTGCATCCACTTTTATATGCACAACTCCCTTTCATAAAAAAATAAAATAAAAAATGAATAAATCTCCATAGACAAAGCATACCAGACTAGGGTTAATACATCTTCCGTTTCAACTTTAGACACCCCCACCTTTCCCCGACTTGACATCTATGAAAGTAAAACTATACTGATACTTATATTAACACCCAACACTCGACCCAATTTAAACAATTCGCCCTAGCTGTTACCATGGAAATTTTGATTTCAATTATTAAAACACGTAAATTTCAGAAATACGTTATTCTAAAAAAAAATTTTGCTTGAAGATGGAACAGAGCTTTACTTTAACTCAATTTAATTCAAATAATTATATTGAAGTTTTCGGGTCTTGTTTTTGAAACATGAGACCTCTTATGTCAAGAAATTGGAATCATATTTTTTAAATAAATAATTATATTTATGCTCTACTTTTATATCGAGCACTATTTTTTTAAAAATAATAACTAAAATACTAAGGAACTTTGGATTATTTACCTAACCAGTTCCTTCCTATTTTCTATATATTTTCATATATATATATATATATATATATATTTTTTATATATATATATATATATATATATATATATTATATATATATATATATATAATATAATATAGTTTTTATTTGTATCTATATAATGCAGTTGTTTTTATATATATATATATATATATATATATATATATATATATATGAAATTTTTATATATATATATAAAAGTTTATTTTTATATATATATATATATATATATATATATAAAGTTTATTTTTTATATATATATATATATATATCATGGAAATATGTGTTTTGTCAGTGGGAATGACAGAAATAAAAACATATGTTTATAAAGTTGGGGGAAATGAATGTCCAAGTGGCCCTAGTCTGTTTCATATGTTCAATATGAAACAGACTGTCATTTAATAATGTTCCTGAAAACTGATATATATATATTTGAAAACTGATAAACAACATCCTTTTCTCATTAAAATTATTATGTAAAGGATTTGTGTACTAAACTCTGGAGAAGAACTTGAACCTAATCAGCTAAATGCTAAATTTTTCATTTTTTTAATGATATATAATGAAATAAAATAGTTTCATTTGATTAATTCTAAAAACGTTGCTGAATAAAATTGGATCAATAAAGAAGAATATATAAATGTAAGAAAACATACAGAATAAGAAATAAAATAAAGACCATTACTACCATGTGCTATTTAAATAAAAATGAACCTGCCTTTGATGATCCTTTAATTCATTAAATCTGTAGCTATTTTTACTTATTGAAATTTGCTTGCTTAAATAATGTATATTATATATATATGTATATATATATATATATATTCATTTATATATATATATATATATATATATATATATATAATATAATATATATATATATATATATATATATATATATATCATATATAATTTATATATATATATATATATATAATATTTTTATATATATAATATATATATATAATATATATTTTTTTTATAATATAATATAAGTTTTTTAAATATGACAAACAAGGTATTTTATTGATTAATTTTTTTTTTATATAATTTCATCAAAATTTAAAATTTGTTCTTTTTTAGTAGATAAAATATATTTGTCTATGTCCAAATGTTTTTATTCAAAAAAAATTTCAGACATTTAAATGATTTTCAATGTTGAAATACATTAACTGTTTAATTATCCGAAATGTCTGTTGTATGTATATATTTGTAATATTCCATTTTCAAAACATCTGGTCAACATATTGTGTCCATTTAATAGTTGATACTATTAAATATTGTTTTTTTTTGTTTTTTTTAATAAATAATTAATCAAAACTTGCATGAAAATATTCTTGTCTTTTATATATATATATATATATATATATATATATATATATATTGGGTATTTCTCAACAAATAATAATTTTTTTATAATTTTTCGAATGGGTAAATAAATAATAAATTGATAACAGTTATTGATTCCCCTGCTGTATTTAAAATAAAATTTTTTACACTGGATTCCAAATCTTTCTTCTCTCCCTGTTGCCCACAAAACGAAGCTAGATGGAGCAGACACAAAAACACTAAAAATTCATATTTTATGAAAATGTCTCCTTTTTTCCTTTAAGCTGATGGAAACTGATTTCCTCTATAAATTTACAAACCTGGACCTGTAAATCTCTCAAATTAGCTTGTGTGAAAATCCATTATCTTGGAAAATTGTTCTTTGCTGGTAATTTTTTCAAGATGGTAGCTAAAGTCAAGGCAAATTGACCTTATAGTTTGTGGAAGTTTGATCAGGGACTATGAAAATATTCAACTCATCCAGAAAGGAAAGGAAAGCAAATAAAATGCCAAAACTAAATTTTTATAATCAAGAAGTTATTGAGGGGATTTTTACAGAAATTGTTTTTATTAATTTTTTAAAAATTTTTTAATCAAACACAGTTTTCTATTGACAAGAAAAAAACTTGAAACAAAATTTTCTTGATGACTCCTCTTAGTACTTCAAACTTTTAATTGTTCTGTTACTCAGACTGGCAACTTGAATTTGCTGTTCATGGACATATATTAAATGGAATGGGCATTAGGTTTAACAGAAAATGCTCCATCTATATTCTAAAGTTGTTTATTGAAGGCATAAAATTTTTTTCTAACTATTCATGTTTAAAATTTAAACTTTGTCTATTAATAATTTTGAAATGTTTTAAATTGAATTTTTTTTAAATTATTTAATTAACATTATGAAGTTAATTAATATTATTTCATCTTAATTTTAGAAATTTTAATTATTAGTAATTTTTTTTTCAGGTTTTCATGTTGTCGGAAAATGATTCTTTAATAGAAAATGTTTGAATAATGTGTCCACTATAATTTGAGCTTGTCTGATTCTTTACTTTTACAAAATTGTAATTTATACAGATTTTTAAATTCATCTTTACAAACACTACTGGTTAAATTGCAGACTAGACTAAGTTCTTTAGCTTTGGAAGTTTTCTTATTGACCTCAACTTGGACTCATCATCTGGCTGCTACGCATATTATCACATGTACTGCTTAGCCTCTGACAACTTAATAAATTGTCCATTTATTTATATCTCACATGTGGATGTCATGGTAGATATCAAATGCATACAAAGGCATTTGACAGAATTTGGCATACTGGTCTTTTGATATTTCAGCATGAATTTTTCAACCAAAATTAGGAAATGAATAGCCACTCTTTTAGATTTGTTTGCATTAATGCAGGTGAGACACACGGATCTCTCCTTGGTCCTACATTGTCCTTAATTTTCAACAATAACATTTCTGATGGAATCAGTTTTCATCTTGTATTTATGCTGATGACACAGCTATTTACTTCTGTCTTAATAGTAATAGTCTGATTGGTTTGATAAGATCAAATTGGCAGCTTATCTAAAAAATGACCTACAGTCTGTTGTTAACTGAAGCAAGAAATAGCTTGTTAATTTGAAAACCTCCAAAATGAAACTGCTCCCCTTTTAATCATCTCAGAAACTGCTTTTTACCTTCCATCAGCATGGCTGATGCTAACCTCCAAGAGAGTGACTCATTGTGCCTTCTTGGACAAACAGTTTTCACTAAAAGATTATATTGAATTAATTGCTAAGTTTGCTGCTAGGAAAGTTGGTTCACTGTGTTGTGCTTGACAATTTGTCTTGCAAGAATCTATCTTACATATTTATAAGTCTACCATTCATCCATGCTTTGAATATTGCTGATAATATGGTCCGGTTCCTGCTATATATTTTGATTTGACAAATAAAATCCAAAGAAAATCTGCAATGTTTCATTGAGATTCTCTGATACATTTTATAAGTCTACCATTCATCCATGCTTTTGAAAGATTGCTGTCACATTGGTCCGATGCTCCTGCAAATATTTAGAGATTTTGAAAAATCCAAAGAGGAATTTTTTTTTTCTCAGAATCTATCTTTTATAAATCTACCATTCATCCATGCTTTGAATAACAAGGGTTTTTAACATATGGTTTTTTATCCTTATATATATTTAAGATTCTTCAAATTTAGAGAATCTAAAATTTTCTTATTCTATCTTACATATTTATAAAACTATGGATTCATCCATGCTTTGAATTTTCATATGGTCTGATGTCCTGTTATATATTTAGAGATTCTTGAAAAATCCAAAGAGGAATCTATAATGAGGACAATAGAATCTTTTTATATTTATGAGTTTCTGTCCATGCTTTGAATATTGATGATTATTTCAAGCTAATTTTATGGACTATCACACAAAAAGGAGCCAACAAATTAAAGATAATTTTTCAAATTTCCCAAAAGGATTAATGTATTCTTTTGTTCATTTTTTAAATAATTTCATAATAATTGTTCTCATTACTTTCCTCTTTTATCTTGGATTTTTATAATTTAAGCATTGTACCAACTTGGCGGCAAATGCTCATTATTTTCAGTAGAAATAGTCAACTTTTTCTATCACAGTTCTTTAAATTTTTTTCGCAATTCTAGCAATCGTTTAAATGCAGGGTCAATTGTTATCACTTTCTTTTAATTGTCCATTTTATTGTCCCTTCCCCCTCACTAAAGTCTTCTAATTCTCTTTCACTCTTCTTACTTTCCATTCAACTTTGATCTTCAAAAATTTCAATGCAATGTCAATCGTTATCTTTTGTCTTCTTAATTCCTCTTCTTTTATTGTTGTCTCTTCTTAATAGTATTTTTTTCTTTCTTATATTTACTCACACTCAGTGACCCCTTACATCTTAGTGGCTTAATTTTCTTAAGTGAAATGGAAGAGAACAGATACTACACTTCAATCACAATCCTATGACCAGGGGGTGAAGAAATGTAACTCTAAGTTGATCTGGCTGATTGGTAAATGAATGCTGTATGTTTCCTTATAAGGAAATGGCTAATTGCCTAGATAAACCTAAAAGCCTCAGCCTTTTTTTACTTGAATCTGAACAATTTAGACATTATTTAACACCAATTATTAGAATATTTGGTTGGTTTTGCTTAATGGAATATCAACCTCTCTCTCTCTTATGTAATGCCAAAATCTAAATATTTTGAACACAATTTTATGGCTTCAGTCACAGATGAATTATATTGTTGGTAATTCTGCTTTAAAAATATATTGGTAATTTTTTTTGTTTAAAATATATTGCTGGTATTTTGACTATAAAAATGTATTTTTGTAATTTCATAGTGTTTTTTTGTTTGGGGGTGGTGGGTCACTATTTGCCCATAGCTGGGATCCTAACAGGTGCTACCACCTTGGATCAGGGTGGACCTGGGAACAACAGCAATTAAGAGGTGGTTCCATGCTGCTCAAAACTTCCAATCTCCAGTCAGACGCCTTGCTGTCAGATGTAACTTATTTTAATAAAATGAATAACATTTTTTTCAAAAATTTTACTAAAAGTTTAATATTAAACTTTGACATTAAAAATTTTTTTGAAATTATATCACCTGATATGAAATATTTTTTTCTAAAATGAGGAGTGATAAAAAATTTGTCTAAATTTTGACCCTCAGTGCCAAGAGGAGAAACATTTTTTGATAATTTAGAGGTATTGTTTATGCAACCTAATTGCTTTTGTTCCCAGATTCATCCTGACCCAAATTTAAAAAAATGACACTATAGTGATGATGGACAAAAAGTGAACCTCCAACACTTTTGGTCAAAATATTTTGAAAATATAAAAATACATTTTTGTAATGATAATTTTTCAAGATTGTTTTTTTATAGACCATCTGCCAAAATAATTAAATATTTCAAAATGAAAATTACCATCAATATTTTGATTATATTATCCGCAATGAACTTCCCCGATTGTAATAGAAAAAATTACCAGCAATAGACTATTGGAAAAGGAAAAAAAATTTAAATACATATATAGGAAAAGGAAGAGAAAATTACCATAATAGACTATTGAAAAGGAAGAGAAAAATTACCTGCAATTTACATTTTCCCCAAAAAATTACTATACTGACATTTACACTATTAAAAGGAAAAAAAAATTACTGGATAAAAAAAAAGTTTCGCCAAGAAAAATTACCCCATTCTTTTAGGAAAAGGAAAAAAATTGTGTATATATTATAGGAAAAAAGATTTCTTTCCAATAAACTATTGGAAAAGGAAGAAAAAATAAAATGATTGGAAATAAAAAAATTAAAAAAATGCACTATAAAAAAAAAGAGAAAAATTAAAATAAAATTGGAAAAAAAAATTCAACAATAACTATAGGAAAAAAAAAAAAAATACCAAAATAAAAAAAAAAAAAAAAAGTCAAGAAAACTATTAAAAGGAAGATAAGCAGTTATCAAACTAAAATTTTATTATATAGTTCCAAAAAAAAAATAAACAATATATAATAGAAAAGGAATAAAAAAATGTCAATAACTATAAAAAAAATACATGATTAAAAAAATTTCAGAAAATAAAACAAATCAAGAAAATAATGAAAAAAACCATTTGGAATCGAATTAAAAAACCAGATTATAAACTTTTGAAAGAAATAAAAAATGACAAATTCTTAGGAAGTTTCTTCAATTTAATTGAAAAGGAAACTAAAATTACCAGAAATTTAAAATTAATTTTAAAGGATATTGGAATTTTTAATTACCGTAAATAACCCAAAAAGGATTTATTTTCTTGATATTTTGGAATTGTGTCATTACGTAATAACAAAATCACCAAAAATTACAGCAATGACTATTTCTTCAATAAAAAAAATTTTAAATTTAGGAAAAGGATCAAAAATTTTTTTTGTATTTTTTGGCATGCATGTTTATGTGTTTGTTCAATGATTTTTTTTTTTTTCTAATTCATTTTGTTTTTTTTTTATATTATTTTCTGCATATTTTTTTTAATTTCAAAAATTTTTTTTGATAGATATTTAATGTCTTAATGGCGGCTGTTTTAATAATAATAATAATAATAATAATCATCTATGTAGATTAAATACAAGTTTCAGTTTGAAATTCTCTGAAGGTTTCTGGATCAACAGATAACTGAGGAATGTTTCAGTGCACAGTAACCAAAAGGTGATCATAACAACAAAGATTAGACCGAATATAAATATGTATAAATATTGCCTCTGAAAAAGTCTATAAAAAGTATTTGTCTTATAATTATTTACAATTTAATTATTTTATAGGAAAATGCCAAGGTTATATTTGTATTTTGTAAGAATAAAGTAATTAAGAATTACTGCTACATTGTCTTGTTATTTTACAAAGGCGAATAATCTCGGATAGCATTTTAACCTCTTTTATTAACAATTTCTTTTTCAGGCTGCCTGTTGCGTGGGCTAAACATCATCCTATAAAGAACAAACATGAGCAAAATATGACTATTTTTTTTATACTAAAATTGCCTCCGCTAAAGTCGATAAAAAATCCATTTCTACTTAATCAATATAACCAAAACATCAGTCAGATCACAGATCAATACCCAATGTTAGAATCCAAAGAGGACCTACAACCTTTGCAAAAACAAATATTAGGCAATAATAAAAGCAATTTTCATAACACCACCAAATTTAACCATCACCATCTTCCCTGAATATTTGATTCAATGCAACATGTTACTAATTGGGTCTTCAATATCCAAGATTCAATTCCTTCAGTAAATACAGGACGTTTGCTGTCTCAATTTCCAAAAAGAGTTCCTCGAAAACTTAACAACCAGGGTCCTTTGATCAGAAGACTATATAAAGAGGAATCCAAATTTGTTTCACCGCCGAATAACGATATCGGCAATCTCATTGTCACAGTATCGAAGATGTCACATGTTTCCGAGACATACACCAAGCAAGTTGTTTATTCGAAGAACACATATCAGAAGATTACTAACCTTGTGACAGAGAAATATTTCAGACAATCCTCTGAAACAAAACCATTGAATGTTGTTCATATTCCCACAGAAAAGCTTTTGAGAAAAAATGTTGTATAATTCAGAGACAACTTCTGATTGAATTATAAAATTTAAAAAATCACATGAGGGAAACCATGAAAATTGACATTCACACTCAAACACCCCAATTTTAAAATTTCCAGTTTGAAACCATAAAAAGTGTAGAGACAGAAATTATTATTTATCAGCAAACAACTTTGCAGGATATTCCAGCACAAAGGTGAGCTAAAATGAACAATTGTTGAAGAGTTTTTTTTTTGCTTTCTACTAACTTTTTAATATGTGGAGATGTTGAAAAGTTCACAACCTATCCAGGTACTGAATCCAAAACTAATTTTGAGATTTGGTCATTTAACTAGGTTTGGGAAGTGGGTTGAGAGCTTTTCAGTATCCCCTCCTGTAATTATATATATATATAAAGAAATATAGGTTTAAGGTATGCTATATTTATAGGATAAAGTGCTCAATATCAGAGATAGTGTATATAAATATAAAATATAAAAGTAGACCTTGAAGTCAACACTCAAAGATGACAGAGTGTTGACTTCAATGGCCACTTTTATATTTTATATATATATATATAATATATATATATAGGTGAATCAAAAGTAGGTTGACAGCAGGTTGACCTTTTTTTCCTACATGATAGGTACCCTTCCACATTATTCAAGAGCAGCCCGTGAGTATCTTGATGAAACATTTCCCAAGAAATGGATTGGCTGTGAAAATCTGTTCCTTTACAGGCATTTTAGAACATTACTGCAGTATTCATAGTTGATTCTGTCCAGTGCTGGCTTTAATTTTTGAATATAAATTGCTTCTAGTATCTGTAATCTAATTTTATTGTTTTCACAGTGTAGGATAGTTGTGTTGTTGATTAGTAAATTTTTATATTGTGAATGTGGACAGGAATGTTCTAGATGTCTCGCAATAGATGAATGGTCAGAAATATGTTAGTGTATTTGTTGTATACCAAACATATATATTTGTGTTTTTTTTATTGGAATATCATTCTTTTAAGGGACATTTCAATTGGTATATAAATGTTGGTTTTACAATTTTTCAGTTAGTGGGGAAAATTATCTGTTAATTAAATTGGTTGTATTGTTTTTTTATAATATATGATTAATTTTATTTTTTCATTAGAATCCTTCACATATATGTTAAAATAAATGATTTTTTATAATTTTTTATCCTTTCTTGTAGTTAGCATGCATCTGGTTGCACATATAGTTTGATTATTTAGGGATCCTTTTGAAGTATATATTCTATTTGACCTATATTGAGGTTTTTTTATAATAAACTTATTTGTTCGTTTACAATGTGATTTGGGAAGTCCATTATTAATGAGTGTCTGCTTAATATTTTGTGGAAGATTTAATTTGTGCCATTTTCATTAATTAAATTTTAGTATAAATGCTATTTTGTATTTAGGATTTTTTTTTTTAGATGAGAGTGCAAGAATTTTATGTGAAAAACGAGTGGTTTGAACACTTTAATTTAAACCATGAGACCAGGTTCAAATTTTTCCACGGTTCCATCGTCAAGAAGGAACGGCATGTTATCAGTCTTTTTGGGGGGAAATCCCATCATAAACTGGCATTAATGGAAAATGCCTGAAAAAGCATCCCATATATGACTTCTAAAATTTTGATGAAAAAAATTTATGTCCAGATTGGAATCTTGTTTCCTTGATAATGTGCTTGGGTTTAAATCATAAGTCATTTTGAAAATGGTATTTGAAATGGGCTTTTATTGTTCAAATTTGTTGATCATTATATATTTTCACTAATTCATCAACTAGAAATGTTTAATGTCTGCTCAGCATTTTGCATATCAACCACAGGTATATAAGAGGGATGTGGGTTTGAAAAAACAAATGTGACCATCAGCAAGTGTCTGCAATAAGGATTTGGCTATCTGCTCTGTTAGACGAGTATCCTTGAAATACGAATAATCAGTTATATATATATATATATATATATATATATATATATATATATATATATATATGTATGTATGTAAGCAAATATATGGATATAGATCTGACAATATGAAGAAAAATATACGGAAAAAAACAAACAAAAATCCTAATATGCAATTATGCTGTTTTAATGTTAATATAATGTCAACGTCGGACGTTTCGGTCTAGTAGACCATCTTCAGGACATATTCATAAAACATAATTAACATTAGACTATATTTAATTCAACATGAAAAGACGATGGACATAAGAGTAAGACTAATCAAAACAGACAACTGAAATTTTTCATGTTGAATTAAAGTAGTCAGTCTGGTCAATTTGATAAAGTCAATTATGGAACAAGGAGTGGCTTGTTAAATTAAATGCCTCCAAAACAAAACTGCTCTCTTTTAACCATCTAAGAGAACTCTTTTCACCTTCCATCAGCAAAGCTGATGCTAACTTCCAGAAGAGTGACACATTTTGTTTTTTTGGTCTAACATTTTCAGCTGGCATGAAGTGGAATCAATTGCTAAGTCTGCAGCTAGGAAAGTTGGTTCACTGTGTTTCTTGACAGAATTTATCTTACATATTTATAAGTCTACCATTCATCCATGCTTTGAATATTGGTCTGGTGCTCCTGCTACATATTTAGAGATTCTTGGTAAAATCTCTTTGTTTAAACAGCCCCCAAAATTGGAAACAGGATTCTTGTTTTCATTTCTTGTCATGTCATTAAATTTACATTTCCTTGTGAATGAGCACTGAGCCATTGCTAATATTTTGTGCACATCGATGCAAATGAGAATTGAAACACAACATGGTGTGATTTGTTCAAGAGAGGGATCCAGGTATGTTTACATATTCAGTGAAGCACATGTAGCCTTCACCTCAAAGAAATGAATATCATGTAGCTTTCATTTCAAAGGAATGTTTACCATGTAACTCTCATCTCAATATGATTCCTGGTTGAATTTTTCAGAGATGCTGAGGGCATCTTTCAAGAAAACTGTCTGGCAGCTGGGGAGCCAAAGTTCTTCCAAGGAGGAAAGCGAACACAAACACCATTCTGTAAGTAGTATCTATGTCATCTCATATGTGTCCCTCGATTACTATCACTAACCTGACTTCATCTACAAAAACTGCTTGTCTTGCTCTTTTTAGCAAGCACTTAGAAAATTCAAATTTGCTGGAAAATGAAACTCCATTGTTTATTTTTAATATTCTTACTACTTAGCTGGTTAACATTCTTTTTTTCTTCTTCTATGTGTTGTTTTCCTTCAGGACATAGGTGATCATGGCCTTCCACAATTTTTGTATCTTGTATCGTTTTTAGCAGTTTTTCTTCCTTCACTAATGCTCTCCACCTCCTATTCCCCCATTCATTCACAGAAGCACGTCAGGTAAGTGGCTTACTGTCTTCCTATGCCTCTCTTGCCCTCAAAATCCCTGATGAGAGTTAAATTTTTGAAGCCATCCTTCCTCATTATGTGTTCAAAGAATTTCAGTTCTCTCTCTTCCTGATTTTGAGTAGAAGTGTTCTTTCTGTTGCCATTTTCTTCAAGACTTCCTTGTTGCTTACTTGATCCATCCATGGAGTTTTCAGTATGTAGAACCGCGTTTTCTCTGCCTCTAGGTTTTTCTTCATTAATGGGGAAATTATTCAATATTCACTGCCATATAAAAGAATACATGCCATATAGCAATCCTAGTTTTGGGTTTGACAGTAAACTACATCAAGCAGTAAAAAATGATTGAGACATTGGAGGTTTTGAGGAGCATGGAACTACTTTTTAATTGCTGCTGTTCCCAGGTCCACCCAGATTCAGGGTGGTAGCACCTGTTAGGGTCATGTTTATGGGCAAATAGTTAACCCCCAAACAAAAAAAACTATCAAAGTTTAAAAATACATTTTTATAGTAAAAATACCAGAAATATACTTAAAGAAAAAATTACCAATAATATATATTTATAGTAAAATTACTAACAATACAATTTTAAAACAAAATGACCAGCAGTACATTTTATTGTTGAATTACCAAGAATTCATTTATTTTGTAATTGAAGATGTTCAAAATATATTTAGTTGAAGGCATACAATTGCATTCAAAATATTTAGATTTCGGCATTAAATAACCCATAGAGGTGTTGATGTGCTGTTAAACCAAATTAACAAACATAGCAATCCAGAACTCTTTTCATTATTTCTAATTTTTTCTGTTTCTCAACACCTTGCTTAGCTTTTTGAATGCTTCTTTTACTTCTCCAATATGGATCCAGATCTTGATGTTACATTTTCCATTCTTTGTTAAAACACTTCCAAGATGTTTGAACTTCTGCACCTTCTTGATGTTTCATAACTAGCATCTTGGTCTTTTGTTCTTCCAGATGACCATACTTTCTGTCTTCTTGCAGTAGATGGTAAGGGTTTATAAATTAAATGTAACGATTAACACTATACAAATGATACAGGAAGTTTAAATCTATTTTTGCAGTAGTAATAATTACTGATCTATAGTTTATAAGCAATTTATCATTGTCTTCTATGTGCCATGTTCCTTCATGATGTTGCTAATCATGGCACAGGATCAACAATTTATGTCCTTTAATAAATCTTAATAAATTTTGCATTTTTTTTAATCTCTCCTAAAATCTTGTTCCATCATTTATTTATTTAAACTCATTAGGTGGGTTCTTTTTCTCTATCTCTCTTGCCTTCAAGTTCTCTTGTGAGTATCAGATTTTCCAAACCTTCTTTCTTCATTATGTGT
The DNA here is from genome assembly GCA_903632075.3 of Acanthosepion pharaonis. Lineage (NCBI taxonomy): Eukaryota > Metazoa > Mollusca > Cephalopoda > Sepiida > Sepiidae > Acanthosepion > Acanthosepion pharaonis. The sequence continues at coordinate 8,549 of CAHIKZ030003901.1, read as the reverse complement.
CTTAGAAAACGTTGTTGCTTAAATGTTTTTTGTAGGCCATACAGGACTCAGCATCCTTCACAGAACTACATTTCTGTTTCTTCAAGTCTCTTTTTCATCTGTGAGGAGATTTCCCAGCATTCACTACCATACATGAAAACTAATATTACATAGTAACAGTTCAGTACTCATTTCTTCTGTTTCTTAATACTTTTCTTAACTTTAGGAAGGCATCATTTGCTACGCCAATGCACCTTCAGATTTCAGTGTTGTACTTTCCATCTTCTGTTAAAACACTTCCCAGATATTTAAATTTCTCTACTTGTTTGATTTTGTTAACTCTAATTTGTATGTTGAGCTGTTCCTTTTGCTAACAAGCATACATTCTTGTCTTTTTGCAATTGATGCTTAGTTCTTTTGTAGGAGTTCTTGTAAAATCCCATATATGTCTGCTGCATATCTTACATATATTGGGAATTATTATCAAAACTAATAATAAGTTCTGGTATGACTTAATTCTCTCAGAATTGCTTCACACTATAGGTTGAATAATCTGGTAAGAAGATAGATCCTTGTCTTATACCACATTTTTTTTTTTTTTTTGTATATTTACTGAATTCAATTTCTATCCATATGCAGGTGAACATGTCTATGAGTGTGTGTTGGTGAGAAAGACAAGGAAATTAATCTAAACCAGTCATATTCAAATAATAGTTCTACAAAAGGATGCTGAGAATACTGTTAGGACCTTCCATATCTAAGTTTAAAACATTAACTACTACTGTTAACGCATTACTGCCTGGCTGTGTTAGCTGAATTTTGGAAAAATAGAAAATTGCCATTTACTGAAAACAAATGATCCTTTTTTTGCTGATTGTAATTTCTTCTTAAAATGCCATTTTTCCGAAATCATGCTATTCTGCAGTACAGAATATTTAAAATTTTCATTTTTACAATATATCCTATAAAAATAAATCATATTGTATTCTGCTATATATCTAAATTTTTTGAGAATCTATAGTATTGATAATGACCTATTTTTTGAATGGAATCATGTATTCTCTAGAAAAACTTTTTAACAGAAAAACAGAAAGTGCAACATTTTTTCTGAAACGTAAAATGTGATAGTCAAGGAATCATTTCAAAAAAAAGCAGAAACTAAAAAATAAAAAATTTTGCTACAAAAAAAGGAAAAGTGTGACTAAACTAAAATTTGACATCTGTTTTTCTTTAAAACCCTGCTGGATTTTTCTCAAAGAAAATTCACAACTTGAAGAAGACAACCCTTGAATTTAGGAGCCAGGAAGAACGATGCTGAGGATCTAAAAATGGTAAAAATTTGTGGACAACGACAAATTTGGGAGAATATGGAAACAAAATATTTTATATTAAAATCAAAAAATAAAAGTCGACGTTTCTGTGGCATATAAGAGAAGGAGGGTTTGGAAAAAAAGATACTTTTGGGATTTTATAGCAAAACAAGAAGAGACAAGAAAAAACACTGCAAAATTTAAATTTAGTGAGCGTGAGTAAATAGAATAGATTAACAAGGCTTTTTTTTTAACAGAAAGAAGACAAAAACCTTTGAGCTACAAGGGACAGGAAATTGGGGAGAGCCATGATCGCTTAAGTCCTGAGGGGACACGGTACATAAAGAAGTTTGGGAATAGCATGAAGTGTTAGTTTATCATTGAAACTTTATTGACTGATATTTTACAGTGTCTTTGTAAACATTTGTCAACAAGTAGAGTATGTTTGAAAACATGATTTAAGTTCTCAGGTTAATATTTGGGTTTTATAGCAATTTGCCTATTCTATGTTCAGTTTCCTCATCTGCTATAGTAAATTTGTTATAACTGATGAATTTTCTGAGGTATTTGAATTTTTCGGTATTTACTAATTCCATATTCTGAATTTTTATTGGTTTCAATCTGGCTTGGAATAACTGCAAAACACTTGCCCCTCCCCAAACTTATAGGCAGAAGCACACAAATGCATGCTGGGATTTCTTCCTAGCCAATAATACAGACCAGTTCTCAGTTTCATATGACGTGTTCCTGGTCTGTTTTGTCTTGAAATCAGAACACTGCTTTTGTTTATCTGAATTTGCTCTTATGCGTCTCTTAGTTTGTGAACTTTTTGCTATATTACTATAAAAATAGAACAGAAAAGTAGTTCTACAGAATGATGCCGAGGATACCATGGACCGACAAAGTTTGGGAGAAAATGGAAGCAAAAAGAAAACTAATATTTAACATCAGAAAGAGACAATCGAGATTTCTGTAATATATATTTTTAAAAAAGGCTTGGAAAATTTATACTCACTAGAAAGATAACGGGCAAAGAGAGACATTTAAAACCCTGCATATCATTCATTTAAATCGGCTTGAGAACTACTTTTGTTGCATATATTGTTTGCTTGTTTTATACTATTTTTTGCCCAGTTCTTTTCTTTTTCTTGTTATTGTTTATAACAAACTTTGTTAATTCTTTTTGTTGGACAATTCTGCCATTTATTTACATTTAACTATGATCACTCACTTTACTACAATTTTTATGATGGATTTAGGACAGATGCCATCACTGCTTTTAATCCAATTCCAGACCATTACTAGTTGTCAACCAAGTATTAGGAACCTAGCCTGCTCTTTTATTTACCAATAGTTGGCGGGTGGTGGATAAGAAATTAATTCATACCCCACCCAAGAGCATTAGTACAATATGAACAAACTTCAACAATGCTTCAGATTCAAAAGAATTCAGACTATCACCAAGAGAAGTTTCTTCATTGCTCAGTGATAGATGCTTGTCATTTAACTAAAATTTAATGCTTTTAGTCTAATCCTGATTTGATTTGTGTAAATTCCATCTCCCATCAGGATGTAACTATTATCCTCCACAGCTTCCTTTTCTTTAATATCTGTCAACTGTGCACTGCTATTAATGTTTGTTTTGGAGAAAGATAGCAGTTTCCTCATTGCTTTCTCCATGGTTCTGAACTGAATATTAAAACAGTTTTCTACCAAGGCCAAGCCAAGACTGCCCTGCTATTTTTCTCCTATCTGCAAATGTAAATAAGTTAAAATTCATCCCTCAACTGAAGTCAAAAATCTCTTTCTCCTACATTGGTTTGAATTTATAAAAATAAAAAGGACAAATCTATTCTGCTATTTTACCCATATAATTTATGTGAGGAAAAATGAGATTTTTTATAGTTTTTCAAGGGTATAACTAATTTGAATTCAACATTGTTCTTCTCCCAAATTGAAAAAACCAAGTGTTAGAAAATTGTATGCCCTTATATTACACATATCTGCAAATGTCAAAGAAGGTGTGGCCAGACTCTTACAAAGGGCATGACTAATTTGTCTTCTTCTAAACTGAAAAAAAATACTAAGTCTAGATGTTTTCTATCTATTCTGCTATTTTATTTTTTTATATAGAAGATAATTATTTTGTTTTGTTCTTGATGATATTAAGGAAAAATCCAATAGAGCTTAAACTTGATTCTGCCCTATAAAAAACTCAATCTAAAATGTCAAGATGAATGTTGAACAAAGAAAAAACTTTGATTATCATTAAGATTGAACATTAAAATTGTCATACATAAATAATTTGAACTCAATCATAATTTATTTCTCATACCATGAAAAATTAATCCAAGGTTCTCAACTAGTTCTTAATTCTTGTTTCATTGATATTTAGAAATTTTAGCATCAATTTGGACTTGACAGGTTGTGTTTAATAATCTGAAATCTCTTTTCGATGAATTTAAAAATATTTAAATTAATCTAATTCTTTTCGTTAATATTTACCTTAAATTCATTTACATACTGCCTCCATATTATTTTATGATCTCATTGCATTTCCAATCCGTGTAAATTCAAAAAATATCATTTGGTACCTAACGGCTTTTCAAAAATTTTTTTTAACATTTTTGAATTCCAGTTGGGTTCTTTGTTTTGGTTTATTATAACACAAATAACCTTGGAAATTTAAATTTTTTTTATTCTCCTTTGTTTCCAAGTTTTTAACAATAACAAGAAATGCTTGAACTTTTAATCCTTTTTTAAATTGGAAACCAGTCTATTTTTTAAGATGAACAACCACCTACTGCAAATTTTTAATTTTCAGATAATCATGAATTGGAAGAGAAGAATCAAGTGGATATGACATGTTATTTAACTGAATAATGGCTTTAAAATTTGTATAAAATTGTTGTGTCGGAAACCTACCACCCCTCTTGAAGATGAACTTGTCTGCGTCTGTGAACAAAGACTTTAAATAGTGGCATGTCAGTTGACATGGGGAAGATAGATAGACAGAGAAGTTCTTAGCTGAGCTAGTTATTGACTACTCAGGCGATTTCTGTACCTTTTTACCAACCTATTAAAACCCTTTTTATTGTTACGCGTTATTTGGCGTTTGTCTCTACTAACCCCAAAACAACATCATAACAAAAATAAAAAAAAATGTTTTGGGGAATAATTTCTGTAGATTAACATCCCTTAGACCTTCCTCAAACCATGACAATTTTCAGAATAAAAAAAAATATAGATTTTTTTTATGATTTTTAAAGTGTTGGAGGATGTTCATAATATAAATCCAAGGTAAAATCAATTCCCGACTTTTTACACAGTTATCTAGACCTACTTATCCTGTGTATTAAAACAGAATGTTTTTTTCTTAATTAGATTTACTTTAAATAAAAACAAAAAGATATATACTGTTGTGGACAGAATTATATGCACCCCAAACACTGAATATTTGCATATTTTCTAAGGAAATGTGAATATTTGCAAATACTTATTGAATTTACAATAAATACTTGATTCCATATTTAGTTCTGAATAATTCATGAAATTTTTAAATGTTTCTATCTATTTTCATATAGATTTTTCTAAAAATTGGTACAGTCCAAAATTATTTGAATATGAAAATTATGAAATAATATCACTCTATGGCAATTGCAATGTTTTTCCTTAATTTGACATTTAATACAAACATCCTCTGAAAATGAAATAGTATTGACCTGATCCTATAACATTCTAAGGGAAAGAAAATAATCTGTTTGCTTTACATACTGTCTAACTCATTTTTCTGCAACAATTGCCCAGTGAAACTTGACAAAAACTCTGAATGAAAATAGTTGATGTGTACAAACAAAGGTATGCATATTTTTTTTCCAAAAATTAAATGTTCCATTTGATCGACAATTTGCAGCATTATCAAGAAGTACGATGAGACTCATTGTGTTGAGAATAAATTAAGGACTGACAGAAAATGGTTAATTTCTAAGAGAATGAAAAGGAAAATTGTAACAGTAATACTTTTAACTGAAAATATATTCAAATCACAAACAACTCCATCCAACAGCAATTCCATCTTTTTCCTTCCATTTCTTTATAGTGAGAGTGAACAGTAATCTTTACACAAGGATTTCTTTCTTCTCAACCCTTTTACTATGAACGGTCAGTCTAATAAAAGTAACAACCACTTTTGTTGCTATTCTTTTAAGCTGATTTCTTCTTTTTTAACTTTGTTCTTTTCCCTCAAGTAGAAAGTAGCGCCACATGTCTAATGGCTAGAGGAAAAAGTGAAACTTACTGACTGATTGGGAAGGCTCTCTCCCACCCAGTGCCTGCGGATATCCTATTTATAAAGATTTTGAGCACCAGGTTTATAATGTAGGCTTTTTCCTCACACAAAGATGAATTTTTCTTTTTGAATTTCTGGAATTAGGAGTTATTATGTTATTTATGGGGACTATTGTCCTCATCTTTGTTGTTATTATCACATAAGACAATAACATAATAGATTAAAGTGTTGATTTGTGGCATAGTAATTGTGAGTTTAATCTCTGGGCTGGGCAGTATGTACTCGGACTGAGTGGAAACAAGGCAACCAATAAATGAACAGTACTAAAAATAAGAACTACACGAGATATATCTAGACATGGGCAGTAGAATGAGAAAAGTCTACCAGCATAGATTAAAGAAAGGACTACAGTTCATGCAGATTGATATACACTTGATGAAGGCCAGAGAGCAGAATGCCCAAAATGTTTTGATAAAAACAATAAAGATGAGGAGAATAGTCCACATATAAATAGCGTAAATAAAGAAGAGTCACTTCTGGATTGTCATAAAAAATGATGGTGAGAGGGCATGATGGCAGAAATGTTGTGACAGAAACAACAAAGACACTGAGAATAGTCTTCATGTAAATAATATAAATAAAGAAGATTCTTTTCTGGATTGACATACACATGATGAAGGCTATAGGGCACAATGGCTGATAGCAACAACAAAAATGAAGAGAATAGTCCACATGTAAATAGTTTAAATAAAAAAGTGAAACCTTTATTTAATCTAAAGGTGTAGACTGTTCTCATTCCACTACTCATGTCTAGGGATATCTCGTCTAGTTCTTTTTTTTAATTATATTATTATTGCTTGCCTGTTTCCACTGAGTACAAACATACACTGCCTGGCCCAGGGATTGAACTCACTATCAATACATAACAAATACATAACAAATACATAAACCAACATTTTTACCACAGGGACACAACTACACAAAACATTGTGATAACAACAACAAAGATGAGGACAATAGTTTAAATATAAATATTGTAAATAATGATAACTCCCCATTACAGAAATTCAGACAGTATTTCAAAAGCATATCAAAATTTTTGGTAAAAGTTTGTTACTGGTTCAAAAACTAATTTTTTTGATTTAGTACAAAATACCAAAGGAAGGTAACAAATATGCTGACTTCTGCCAATTCTTTTGCTTCTATCTTATGATATTAACACATGCAAATGTCCAGAATGCTTGACCAAATGAAAGATTATTTAATGGTTACTGACCACAAAATTGTTGAAGTATATATTTACATTATATTAAAGAAAAAACAAAAGCAAACTTGACCATTGAAAACTATATATATAATTAAGTTTTATGGCCAACATTAGTTTTATGGTTTGGGTTAGTGTTGCAAGTATTGAAAAAAAATGAAACAATTATTTGTTCATGATTATAAAATTAAAAAGAATATACGCTACTAGCAACAAATAAAAATTCTGCTAAATATTTTTTGTTGTTCTTAGTCTTCCCTTATCTGATTTACATCTGAAAAATGTTATTTCCTCTGAAGAACTATCTGAATGTTAATGACCCTTCTCAGAACTATAGAAAATCCAAAAAATATTATTGTACTCAAGGACACATGGCCCAGTGGATAAAAGTGTTGGTTGTATCCAGTGACTTGACCCAAAGAGTGGGTTCAATACCTGGTTACTGCTGTGATGGATAAAAACTTGGCGAGTTGAGTTAAAGGGAGATAACTGAGATATCTGGAAGAAGGATGGCATGTGGAACGAGAACAATCTATCCCAATAGATAAAGGGTTCATTTCAAAATTCCAATCACCTGTCCAGAAACATTCTGAATATGGCAACAAGCATGAAGACAATCATCCAAAGTAAATAGTGTAAATAATACCTGATTTCAGAAATAATGACAGACAAAAATATTGTTTGTGGGGATATTTATACCTTATCTAGGAATATGACTCAGTTATTCCCATTTAACCTTCTGCTTTTATTTTTTTTTATTACAGATTCTTTGTAAATCTCCTTTGAACATTTTTTTTTTTTTTGGTAACATATGTTGAAATACCTTTTTAATTTTAAAATCCTATATAACCCACCAAAATTTCCAATAATTTTTTGTTCAGTTACTCATTGCCCTCCTAACAGTCGAAATCATCCACCAGTGGATGATATCGCCGAGGTTGGAAAACACTGTTATAAGCAAAACTCTTATTTAAAACCAGCTTTTGTTTTTCTTTTTTTTTTTTTTTTTATAGAAAACAAAAACTTTATTTAAAGCCTTTTTAATTTTTTTTTTATATAGAAAACAAAAACTTTATTTAAAGCCTTTTTAATTTTTTTTTTATTTTCAGGCATCTCTAATGAAAGTATGGCCACACCAACTGAAGTAGCCATCTTGGACACAATACTCTGTGGTGGGCAAACACTTAGTCTCAAGGTTGGTTGCTATTTGATGTTCACAATGATTCTGATCAACTTTGTCTGAAAAAGCACATAGCATCATCACAGGATCAGTCATCAAATTTGGAGCTAGCTCAGACATTCATGAGTCTATCACGCCAACCATAACGTTCCTACATCAAGGTCGGAAGGTCTTTAGGGAGGCATTCTGTGTCATAACATAGCTGGTCAATGTCGGTGGTTGCTGGGCACCCAGCCCATCTTGTGCCATGGTTAGATGTCCAGAGCAGTAGATCACTTGCAGGTTCTTGTTTTGCTTGTCAACAGTGCCCTGCAAAGTGCTTTCACACCAGACTATAGAAATATCAGAGATGGGTCCATACAGCTGTGATTTAGTTGGATGTTGTCTCCAAGAAATGTTAAGTATATCTTTCAGTATCTCAGTGTAGATTCCATCAAGCTTAGACTCAAACAGTGACACCATCCATTAACATCACCTTTAGAGTTACTTGAAAGAATGTTCGTTTGAGGTTGTCTAGTAGATCAGATT
>CAHIKZ030003900.1:2832500-2840000 GCA_903632075.3 Acanthosepion pharaonis | reverse complement strand
GCTATTAGTAAAATTTGTACACATTTTTGTGGGTGTATGGAGTGATTGATTTGTTTTTTGGGTTATCAACCTTTTGTAGGTTATTTAAAGTCAGAAAATATTTTTAGATTATAAAAACATTTTGAGATTTTGGGGAGATAATGATTTTTACTGGTGCAAGTACTAGGCAGGCTCATTCTTTTTATCTTTCTCTCTTTCTCTATATATATATTCTCTTTCTCCATATATATATATATATATATGTGTGTGTGTGTGTGTTCAAATGTGTGTTGATTCATTCAACCCATTGATAGTTATTTAAAGCCAGAAAACATTTTTAGATTGTAAGCATTTGAGTTAGTAATGATTTAGTGATACAAGTCTTACTATTTAAGATAGCTGGGGGGGAGAAGAGGTGGATTCATACCTTTCCCGAAGGTATTCATGTGTAAATAAATATAACGAAGTTGATTGGAATTGCAACTCAGCTTTCTGATTTCCAATTCTAGACCATTATCACTTACATCAAATGCAAATCCAGGCTTGCAGCATCTGGTATTCTGAAATGGTCACCCATCTAGGTACTGACCAGGCTTGATGTTGCTTAACCTCCATATGTGTGTGTGTCGAAAAACAACTACTAATATTGATCTCACCCAGAGAGAAAACAATGACATAATCAAGATGTTGACATTCCACACTACTTAAAACAAAAGTTTAGGAAGGAAACCCCCAGTCAGAACTGAAAAGAGCGGCAACAGCTACTACACTTCAGAAACCTATTTTCCTGAAAAATTGTTTTTAGGGAAAGATTTTAGAAATTTCAAATGGTAGTAGTACTGACTACTCAGTCAATGAATGCTGAATGTTTCCTTATAAGAAAACAGCTAATATTACTATTAGAACACACACACACACACACATATATATATATATATATATATATATATAGTTGGATTGGTGTGAGTTTGTGAGTGTCACAAACTCACACCATTCCAACTAAATATGTTAGCTCTATCACTCATATTGAGCTCTTTTATGTAAGTAAATTGCATATATATATATATATATATATATATATATATATATATATATATATAGTCATTTATTATAATCATAAATAATGGTATTAAAACAGTTATTTTTAATCTAAAAAAATTATAATTACAAGTCAATCAATTCAAACTTCATACAAAAAATTTTTATGAATAAAACAAGGTGTATACATTCATAAGAATACAAATCATTCTATTTTTTATATCACTTATTCAATGCTATCAGATGAGTATTGCTATCTAAAAGATCTTGTCCCTAAGTGATCTCATCAAACAGTTATTTATATAAAGCAACAAATAAAATTAAAATTTCCGCTTTGTTTTTTGCTACTATTAATCTTCTGTCTGTTCATACTGAGCCCCAAAATAACAAAGACTGCTTGACTTAAAAGCGGAAATTTTCCAGAAAAAAATAACCTGGTAAATGTTTTGTTATTTTTGAAAAATACAATCTTTGTTATTCTTTTACTGTTTTATTTATAGATATATATATAGATATATATATATAGTGTCTGTAAAATACTATATAAACACATGAAGCTTTTAGTTGCAATTTTACACTTTTCATTTATTGCCTTGGTAAATATATATATATATATATATATATATATATATCCATTGTGGAGAAGATTCAATGTGGCTTCTACATTCAGATCCCCACTATGATTACAAAAGTCTAGGGGATGATGATGATATATATATATATATATATATATATATATAATATATATCATCTCAAGATGATTGCTGTGAAAATTATTGTTGATAAGTATTTGTTTTATGCTGCTGAATTCTCAATAAAATACTGTGTCCATTTTTAAATAAAAGTTTTATAAAAAACATTATTAACCATCCAAAAATTATTTCCTTTTTCAGCACATTATCATATAGAGAAATAAGCAGCTTCAAACAAAAACGCTTACCAATAATAATTTCACAAACCATGTTCTTGATGAAGAAATAAAATTAGTTTTATAGAAATTAGTATATAAAAGTTTTGTGTAAAACTTTTCCTATTTGTCATACATCTCTCTTTAAAACGTTCTTGATATATAAAATGTATATATCGTTATCCCCCATATATATATGTCCACTATATATATATATATATATATATATATATATATATATATATATAGTGGACACTTTGACTGCATGAAACTTTCACCACTTGATGTTGACCACAGTGTCCACTTTTATATTTACACATACTCTGTCCTTGATATTGACTATGTTTACCCATAAATATAGCATACCTTTAATTACTGTGTGTATACGCACTATAAAATAATGGTACTATATTAAACACTTGTCTAAAACTTTTTATAACAATTTCAGACACATTATTTATTGTTTTTAGCCTTCAATATATATATATATATATATATATATATAAACAAGTTTTATTAATAAGACTGATGATGTCTTTTTATATTGTCTTTCCGATTTCTGTTTTACATCAGAATTAAAATTATTAATAAACAAAGTTCATTTTTTTTTGTAATATATATACATATATATATATATGCACTCACACATTATTTTATAAGTGATGGAAAATAACATTTTCTTCAGCAAATGCAATAATATTAGTTGTTTGTGTATAATGCTAAAGACTAGTCCTAAAGTCTGTGTGTGTGTGTGTGTATATATATATATATATATATATATATGAAGTTGACATGTTGAAGAATATTTGACTTGTATATCTCTAGTAGCATCAAAAGCAACAACAAAACAAACAAAACAATATTATTCTTTCTTCCCTTGTAGAGGGATGATAGCTCAGCCCTGATTTTAAAGGCTTCAAAAGTAATTGTTAATTTTGAGTTGTTATCATTGTCATAACCTCCTCCTCTAATCATATGTTCCTCCTCCTTTTCCTCTTTTATCTCCACCTTCTTCTTTACTGTTGACTGTTATCTTCATTTCTTGGTGTTTCTGTTGCTATCACTACCCACCTTCTCAGTCTTCTGTCAATTGTAGTAGCAGTAGCAAGTGATGAGATGATGAAGCTGACCAATCATTGGATGGCCTTCTGCTGTCTCTCCCCACTTTTTGCTTGCCGGCTGTGCTAGAGCCCAGGTAATAAATACCAGGTGAATAAATCGGAGCTTTATACAATTATTCACCACATTGTTACTTCTCTTCATCCCTGTGCATATGTGCTCATTTTTGAGTGACAGCATGCGAAGATATGTGTGCCTGCTTCTGACTTAGGAAGTTGGAGAGAGATAGAGAAGGAAACAACAGGCCAGTGATGAGAGACTTAAAAATAACACTTAGAAAAAATAACTATGTGCAGCTTTACTGTTAGCAGAGGAGATGCTGCTAAGCTGTCAGTGATAAAGTTTGTGGAGTTGGGAGATAGAAGACACTGAAGTGGAGAGGAGGGGACAATACAAGAATGTGAATAGCAAACAGAAAATGAGAAGAAGAAGGAAAAAAGTATGGATGGCAGCTGTCCGAAGCTCACTATACAGCTTGTATTACTGTTGCCAATTCCATTATTGTAGACATCATCGTTTGCTGAGACGTCTTTCTCTATATTTTGCCTGTTAACCTCTATGCTTTTTCCTCTCTCTTCTTTCTTTTTTTCATTACCACCCTCTGGCCTCATCTCTGCCTCTGCTGTTGTTACTGTTGATAATGATGATACAGTATCTTCCTAATGCAAGAACCATCTTGTCAACACAACTATCCACAGTTGCCTTCTTCTTCCTCTGTTAATATCTAAGTTTATTATCTCCACTTTCACTTTCACTTTGCTTGTCGTGGTGACATGACCAACAGTTTTACGATTTAGTGCATTATTTTAGTTATTCAATCACCCATCACTACTAGTGGCTTGACCTGTATCACTAACAAACTCGACCCTAAGTGACAGATTATCATTATCGCCTATATAGATTCATTTTCACCTGTTTCAAGGTGGGTCGCTGTCAAAGAACCTGAAAATTTACCTGCTAATTCTTACCACCTCTATAGCAACCATTAGACAGAGCAAAAGTAGTTCCCATTGCGAACTTAATTTCTTGCGTCGCATCTTGTTCTGTTTCCCTCTTGATACTTTGAGTCAAGTTTTAAGGTCCAGCCTCCCGAAAACTTTGTCAAGCAAATATGCTAATTAATCCTGTAAGAGAAGAAGAAATTTCTAATTGGAAATCAAAAACACACATGCAAACATACACACAAAAAACCAAAGAACATGTTAAAAATGGAGGACCGTAATCAATTTGTCCGTCTTTGCACCTGGGTCTCCCTAACACCTTCCCCATACTGCTGGTATGCAGACTTTTCTCAGCAATGTTATAGTTAGTGTCATGGTGATTATGATGGCTCCACCATCTGCCACCAACCACTCTGTTCACTGTCACACACATCCACACGCCATCATCAATTCTGCTGAGGCAACTGCTGCTGATTTTGCCATTTCTTTGAGGTCAAAGTTGACAATGGTGGCAGTCATGACAACTTACTCATCAAGTGAAATCAACAAACTAAGGTATTTATTTAAAGTGGATTTTGCTGGAGTGTTCTGCTTTGTGGATGTTGTTGCTTGAAAATTATTTTCTTTTGTTTATATTTTTACCTATTTTCCTACACTTTTAACTTTGTTAGAAGACTACCTGTCATTTTCTCATGTACTTGTAAAATATTCAGGGGGATAAATGTCTCTCTCATTTGTCAATCTATCTTAGCCTCTTCATATTTATCTGTCCCAATCTGTTCATATCTATCTATCACAATCTTTTCATATATGTCTATCTATCTTGATTTGTTCATGTCTGTCTATCTATCTCGGTCTCTTCATGTCTGTCTATCCCGTCATTATCCATCTATCTCGGTCTCTTCATGTCTATCTATCTATTCATCCGGTCTTTCATGTCTGTCTATCTATCTATCCCGGTCTCCTTCATGTCTGTCTATCTATCTATCCCGGTCCCTTCATGTCCGTCCATCTCCATCCCGTCTATCTATCTATCTGTCTGGCCCCTTCATGTCTGTCATCTATCTATCTACCTCGGTCTCTTCATGTCTGTCTATCTATCTATCTCGGTCTCTTCATGTCTGTCTATCTATCTATCTCGGTCTCTTCATGTCTGTCTATCTATCTATCTCGGTCTCTTCATGTCTGTCTATCTATCTATCTCGGTCTCTTCATGTCTGTCTATCTGTCCTCTACCTCTCGTCTCTTCATGTCTGTCTATCTATCTATCCGGTATGTCCTCGGTCTCTTCATGTCTGTCTATCTATCTATCTCGGTCTCTTCATGTCTGTCTATCTATCTATCTCGGTCTCTTCATGTCTGTCTATCTATCTATCTCGGTCTCTTCATGTCTGTCTATCTCTCATGGTCTCTTCATATCTAACTATCAATATCTATCTATCATATTATTAACATATAAGCAAAAAATAAATACTTGAATAGTTCCTATTATTTAAAATATCTTTCAGGAACAAATTGTATTTGCAAGGTTTTGTTTTTGCTCTGCATGTGCATGCATGTATATATGTTTGTGTGTATATATATACATATATATATGCACACATGAAAATAACATTTTTTATTTATTTACCCCTTAAAATGTTAATGGATAAATCAAAAACATTTTCTTTATATGTATTAAATCACTCTTTTACAAGTATTTCAAATATAGCACTAATATATATAAGAGGTGTATATAAATACTATATATGTAATTCTGTAGCCTAATGATGGGAGGAAAAAAAGCATTTATTTTACACAACAAATATTTATTTTTCAACATAATCTCATTTCCATAGTTTTTCTCTTCATTACATAGATTAAATGTAGTTATGGTGATTCCTAACTTTGATAAGCAATTCCTTAATCATATTGGATGCAGAGTATTATTTACAAATTTTCTTTTATTTATTTAAATATATTTCTTAAATGCCAGCAAACACACACATACACATTTTCTTAAATGCCAGCAAACACATACACATTTGTGTTTTGTTGTTTGTGTATTTACTGCCCTGTAAAACACATGTAAATAAATATATATATATATATATATATATATATATATATATATATATATATATATATATATATATATTGATAATATTAGTGGAAAATATATATACATATGAAAATATATCTAAAAAATTCCCATACATGTATATTTTCAGAAAAAATTTTTCCAAGAGGAAGGATCCAGAAGATTTTTTATATATATATATATATATATATATATATATATATATATATATATATATATTATTTATTATTAAAAAATTATCGCATTATAATTTTCGAATAAATTATATTTGCTCTACTCTGTATTGAGCCCACTTTTTAAGAATAGTATTTTTAAGTTATTGGAATTTATTCCGTATACACCAATCCTATACTTGGATATATATATATATATATATATATATATATATATATATATATATGTGTGTGAAACATTTAAATAAAAGAACTATATAGGAGAGAGGAGGAGAAACTCTATAACATATCTTTTTATTAAATGTTGTTACAGGTTTCGATATCTCTTCCTTTCTTCAGCAAAAGATTTACATTGATTTAATTTTAAGTTCAAGTATGAAAAGTACAATATTGTACTTTTGCAGTTGAACTTAAAAATTAAATCAATGTAAATCCTTTGCTGAAGAAGGGAAGAAAAATATCAAAATACATACCAACATTCCATAAAAAAAATATCATGTGTTATATTGTTGTCTACAATTCTATTGTTTGGATCATGGTTTTAATGATATCAAATATATAATTATATGTTTGTATATTTTATTTAAATAAATATATCAATAAGTAAGTTTCTATAGTTTATGTATATATATATATAATCTGTAGAGTATATATAAATAAACATATGTATGTGTATATACACACACACACACACATGCCTATCAAGAAGACTCATGCTAAATCTCTCTGACCATATCTCAATTAAGCCTCATTTAAACACACACAGAACCCAACCAAACTCTATCCACAACATACTTGTAGAAAATACAACTATAATAGCCTTATCCACATGCAAAAAATGGTTAAAAATAATGAAAGCATTATTAATAAATATGAAAAAGCCCATCACTCAATAACATTACCAATGAATACAATCACAATATGCTGACCAGGTTTGAAAAATAAAAAAAACATTCCTATAACTCTAGATACATATGTAAAAAAAAAAAATCAAAAAAAATCATACATTCAGTTAATAAAAAGAAAAATCATCTTTGATAATGGCTAGAAGATACATACAGAACATACTTTATGTCCAAGAAAGAAAAAAAATATATGAACACAAGAAAAATTAAATAAAAACTTAATTGCAGTACCTTGTCAGTTATTTTTAATGAAACTCGTATCAAAAAGGGATTTCTGCCCAAATGCGAGTTTATCATCTATTTATGCCTATGTTTTTATTTCATTATTTTATTCTGTCTTTTCAATCCCATATGTAAA
>CAHIKZ030003900.1:2825000-2827500 GCA_903632075.3 Acanthosepion pharaonis | reverse complement strand
TTGTTTTCGTTTCCTTTTTAATGTTGTTCTGCTTAGAAGGAGATAAAACCAGTAAACTTAGCAAAGTAATTATAACGTTGTTTATAATCTTGAGGGTTTTGTTTTTCCAAATAACAATAGAACATTTATGAGATTTTTAAAATTTTTTCCCTTTTTGTAAAATAATTAACTCACCTCGTTGTTAAATAAACCTGTAATTAATTTAGCCAATCATTTTTGCAGGATGAGTTAAGCATTTCTGTAAATTAAACAAATTTTTTAATTGTAATTAATTAAACTTGTTAATTTACTAATTCCCACTGATTGTGCCATCAGTGCTGAAATTTTTGTAAATGTTTTTTTTTTTTGTCTTGTGGATAGAGATTAATCAAATGTTTTATTAGAGGTTTATTTGTCTTTCCTTAACAAATGGCTCAGGATTTAGTTCATTTTTTTTTGTTTCTGTTAAGAAAATATATTCACATCAAAAATTATTTTACTTTAACAAAAATTAAGCTCAATAATTCAGATGTCTAAAATTTAAAAAAGAAATCATTTTGCATTTTCTGTTCATGATTTTTATGAACTGTATAATAGCCTGGTTAATAAAATATTGGCAATAAGATTGATGATATTTATTATAAAATTAGCCTTTTGACTAAATTGAAGCACAAAGATTTTAAAGTTGGAATTTTTGGACATGCCTGTGTCCTTTTTCACTGAAACAGGGAATAAACAAAGAAGTAGGACTCAAAATGTCTGAAAATTCCTACTTCAAAATCTTTCTCTTCATGCTTCAATTTAGTCAAAAGGCTAATATATAATAAAAATCATTAATCTTATTGCCTATATTGTTAACATTTTATTGTCTTTTTATTCCTCAAATTTTAGTAACCAGGCTGTTAAATCTACATATTATAAGAAGCACATGTGGACCATCTTTCATTTTAATTATATATATATATAGCACATTGTTAAGTGCTGGTGTAAATAAATATTTTTATAATTATTTACATGTGCATATTTGTTTTTGAAATATCTTTCTATTTTTGTAGTTGAAGGTATATATGTTGTATGGATATGTATTTCTGTGTATTTTTTTTCATGTGTGTACATATTATTTATATATTTTTTATATTGATTTATATTTATTTTCAATTTTTTATTTTTAAAGAAACCCCCGTAAATAGTATGGACTGCTTCACTATTACTATAGTCCAGTATTAAATCAAAATCACCTGAAGATTACATTTTGAATGAAACTCAGGTTTATGCTACCAGTGAAAAAAACTATATATATATATATATATATATATATATATATATATATATATATATATATATATAAGGTATATTCAAGCAGAAAGTATTCATTTAAACAAGTTTTCTTAAATTCAAAAGACTGCTTAACTTTTTTATTTTATTTTTCCAATTTTCAAATAAAATGCATATCTGATTTTATATATATATATATATATATATATATATATATATATATGTATGTAGGTAATATATGATTATGCATGTGTATGTATGTATCTATGTTTATATGTGCATATGTGTATATATATGTACTGACATAGATAAATATATAAATATGTTATATCTACCAATTATTTATGTCTATATCAGTTTTTTGATGTTTTCGCAAAAATTCTTAAGAAATTTTGACTGACATCACATTTGTCTTAAGATTTACCACCTTTCCTAATTTTTTTTTCTAACCTGTTTATCTGTTTTTATGCAAGATAGCTTAAAGAGAATGAAGAAAAAATTAAATATTTAATAAGGAAATAAGTATTTTGAAATTTATATTCTTCCAATAGTTTCAAGTATTTTACTGTTCTCTTGAATTTCCAAAGTTAATTCTGAAACTGTTTTCTTCCAAAAGGTAAAATATGTCTCAAAAACTTGCTTCCAGAAAACATTATTTTCATTTAAAAAAAATAAACTGATTTTCTCTTGAAAGGAAGATCTTAACATTTTAGACAAAACCATTTATATTTCTATTAAAGCCAAGAAATAACTTCAGAGTTTTTTTTTTTTTTTTATTCCCAATGTTCTGCTTATTTTCATTTAAGTAAGAACTCTTCAAAGAAAATATGTTTAAAAATTGTTTTCTGATTCCCAAAGATAAAATGGATCTAATATTAACCATTAGAAAATATTTTTCCAAACTCGCAGATAGATCATGAGGAAACAAATTCAATATTGCCTTTACAAATATACATAACTTTATCTTCTTTTATTTTTTTGCTTTCTCTTCTTCTGTCATTTTTTTCTGAGTTGAATTCTCCAGAATTTTTGCTTCTTCCATTATAGCTAAGGTTTTAAAAGTTTGTAATTTAAAAAGAAAAGAAAATTTCAGCTTCAAGACAATGTATATAAGTGTGTAACAATAGAGAAAAAAATGCTTCAGTTCTCTCTTACATTTTTTATATTACTTTTCAAGAATATATATATATATATATATATATATATATATATATATATATATATAAAAGATTTCTTTTAATCATTA
>CAHIKZ030003900.1:2810000-2822500 GCA_903632075.3 Acanthosepion pharaonis | reverse complement strand
TACTAAATAAGCATAATGAAATGATAGGTAAGTACTGATATACAAACAAATGTCTGCTTTGCCATTTAAGTATTAATAAAAAGAAAAATATGTTTATATATTTTTCACCATAATTTCATATTTTAAAATAATGCTTTATGGTGTTCCTTGGATTTTTGAAATTTTCTTTTTAAATAAAACATATGGAAAGCATTGAAATGATTGCATATTAGGTTTTGTACCCTGCAGAGAAAAATATTTGTATGTGTGTGCGTGCGCACACACTCCTGCATAAAGAACTCAATTATCAGAACAAATAAATGATTTTCCAGGGGAATGAGAAACAAGATGGTGAAATATTTTTGAGAAATGTTAAGAAAAACACAAAAGATTTTTCTAGATATGTACACTTTCATGATGTTATATTTTCATTGAACATAGTAGTGATGTCTTCCACATTGCAGTAAAAAGAAGTTTTAAAAATATGTAAGATAATCATGTAAAATTTATCACAGTAACAAGACTAAATAAATTGAAATAAATTTTTTATTAACTCACCTTCTCTGAAATAGGATGAAATTATTTTCTTTCTTTATTTTCAGTCATTTCTCTTTTTCTTTTTCACTATTTTTCAAAGTAAGCTTATTATGCAACAACATATATACATACCTTTATACCTACTTTCTATACCTGTAACTTTTAATTTCATCTTTGCTGTTATTTTGGTTTCAACATGTTTCTGATAATTAAAAATGTGAAACTGACATTTTTTTTTTATTACATTACAGAATGCTTTAAGCATATTAAAATGTATAACATTCAGATAATTCTGTGAAGACAAGCAACATCTGATAAACACTTTACACTGGAAAAAAATATATAGAGAGAGATAAACATACATATTTTTATAGAGAAAAAGAGAAACGTATATATAGAGAGAAGAGGGATATATATATATACACACACACACAGGGTGATTGAAAAGTAATTCCCCATTTTAAAATAATTATAATTTAACTATAATTTATACAAGAAATGGATATGACAGGAAAGGGTTTAGCATTAGGTTATCACCCAGGAATTGCAGCAGCTGATTTTACCAGGAACTCTTGTGGTATCAAAGACATAAATTATTGTATTCATCCTTCAATTTCTCCCAAAGTCTTGGTTTGGAATAGTAGACTTATGCTTTTAACCAACCCCAAATAAAAAAGTCATAGCATGTTAAGTCAGGACTCCTGACTAGCCAATTATACATAAAATAGGGAGTTAATTTTCAATCATCATATATATAATATATATACATAAAGAGAAAGAACAGACAGATTAAGAATCCGCCATTCTTAGCATTTAATTTTTTAAATGATGATGATATATATAGAGAGAGACAGAGAATGATGTATATATATATAGAGAGAGAGATACATAAATATAGATGTAAATAGATCCATATATATATATATATATATACATGCACACACACAAATATCAGTATAACTGTAGCCTGAGCGATATTCATTAATTTAATTTTGATCTGAAATTTTTGAAATTTTCACTGTATAATGTTCAATCTATGTGATTAATATTTACCAGTGCATTGACAAGGAAAAGGTTTATGTTGAAAAATAATGGCTTTTTTCATCAAACTTACTGATTTATCTGTCTGTGTTGCAGATTAGCAACACTTCAAATATTTTATCTTGAAAATACACACACACACACACACATTGAGTAGGAGATAGATAGATAGATAGATAGATAGATAGATAATGAACAGATTAAGATAGATAGATAGATAGATAGATAGATAGATAATGAACAGATTAAGATAGATAGATAGATAGATAGATAGATAGATAATGAACAGATTAAGATAGATAGATAGATAGATAGATAGATAGGTGTGTGTGTATAAATTTGGATGAGAATCAGATGAAATGGTAAAAATATATATGACAACTTCGACACGTTTTTACCTTGATATGTTTTTTTTAGATAGATCATCAGTAAAACATATCTTAGTAAAAATTATATCTGTATATAAATGCAAGGTGTTGAAAATTTCTTGGCCCAATCTGATAAAATTTTAATAACCCCAAATGTAAATGTTATCTCTAAAAGCATGTGTATATTCAAATAAAAATATTAATCTATATTGAAGCTTATGATTATTTATGAAGAAGGTGAAAAAGTACATATCTTTAAGTTTACAAGCTGATGCGTACATCTGATTATTGATTGTATATTCAAATCCATATAAGTTTCTCTTACACCTGAAAGTTATGTATAATTACATTAATGTTACATTCAAGATTCTTACTTTCATTTCTGTTATCTATTAAAAACGTTAATTTCTATTCAGCAGCCTTTTAAATATATTACCAAAGATCATTTAATTTTTTTAAAAACACAATATTAAAAAGACTGGCATTTGTTCAGACTTTTGAATATCTTGATTGCAAGATAGTAAATGTATTTATTTAGTAATCATTTTCTGTTATTTTTCTTACCTTTATATATGGAAACAGACATATAAAAACAAAAACTAAGCATCATAGATTAAATGGTTAATATTTTAACTTCAAATCTGTTTTAAGTAAAGGGAGAATGACTCTTCACTTTTAACTTCTTTGTTTTTCTAAGATTTAAAGACTTGTCTTTATCTTAAATAATTATTTCCATTCTCATTGGTTTTATTTCATTTGTCTTTTAGTAAATATCATTTATTCATCAAATCTGTTTTAGAAAAATATTTATTCTCTCGTTCACAGGTCATCGATATCTATTTGCTTCAAGAAATTTATCAGTATATGTTGTTAGAATATTTATTTTGTATTTGAACCAGACAGCATATGGTTACCTATAATGAGTGGAAGCATTTAATATATTTTATATTGAAAATACTTACCCAAACATAGATAGACAGTCATGTATGTGCGTATTTTAGTTCAATTTTAATTTTAGATTATGCAGAAAGTTTGACAATATATATATATATATATATATATATATATATATAGGTGCTTCCACTCATTATAGGTAAACATTTTCAAAATTTTAAAATTTAGATGACATTTTTCTTGAATCTATAGCATTATAATTATTTCACCTTAACTTTATCTTTTCACTTAATATAAAATATTAAAGACCATATATATATATATATATATTACTACTGTATTATACAGTTTTTTTTCTATATATTCTTACATTGTTTTTTACAGGTACTTTTACTCTACCCTTGTGTTTATATAAATTGGATAATTAGTTCTCTCTCTCCATATATATATATATATATATATATGTGTGTGTGTGTGTGTGCATGTATTTGTGTAAAAATTCAGATAAAAATAAAATCTGTCTGTAAAAAGACAATATGAATAAAGACAAAAGGAAAATTTTTCTTTAGTGACACAATTCATCCATTGAGTGACTTTGTCATGGTAAAAGATTTTATTTTGAAGCATGTATTTATAAACAGAAATAAAAATATTAAGGTTTTAAAATTTTTAAATTTAAGAACACTCTAAAATATTCTTACGGCTACCTGTAATTAAAGGATTGGGGGGGGTGCTATATATACGTAGCAAGTATTCATCTAAATAAGTTTTATTATATTCAACTAACAAGGTTTGTTTAGCTTTGTATTGTATTTTTTCCAATTTTGGAATAAGATGTTATATATTGGAATCAAAATTGTGGTTGAATTTCCTAAACCTTATTTCTGTGTTTGTGTGTGTGTGTGTGTGTGTGTGTATATATATATATAAAGAGAAAGAGAGAGAGTTTGATGGAAAAGTCTTTCGAAATTTGTTTTAACTGTTAATTATATATATATATATATATATATATATATATATATATATTAAAGACATTTTTTTATGTTTAACGTTGTTATTTTATAGACATTTATAGTTATTTTATGTTAAACATAAAAATAAAAAAAATAAAAAATGTCTTTAATAAATAAATTGTCGGACCTTGTCCATTTCTTAATATATATATATATATATATATATATATATATATAGGTGTACTTGTATCTTCATCATTTCTGGATGGAAAATTGTAACCGGCATTTGTTATATTTTATCTTCCACAACACATATAAGATTTTATCAATGAAACCATTATAAATCTGAAGAAGTCCTTTCAAGGAATGAAATGTGCATAGTGTACGAGTTTACTTTTTACTTATTTTGTCATTACCATTACACACAACTTAGTCTGATATCATGATTTGTATATTATATCTTAAGTCTGCAGCCTAATGATCAAAAGGTTTTTCCCTTGTCAATGCACTAAATTCAGTAGAGAATATTAATTACATAGAATGAATATTAAAATTCAGATTAAAATCCAGTTGTTGTATCAGAGTATAGGCAGATTGATTCATGCTTACATACATTTTAATGACCTGACGTATTGTTTTTTTTTTTTTTACTTTTTTTACAATGATTTTCTGCCTGAACAAAACCCAAGAGCCACTTGAGGTAGAGGGTTACAGAGTAAGAGGCACAGTTTATGGGAATATATAGGGAAGTTAAAGAGAAACTATAATAAAAAATGTTTTCTAACCTTTTTTTTTAATAAAAGCAATATTAACTCCACACAGGAAAAAATAACAGTGATTAATATGAAACTACTCAGCCACCTTAAAGCTTTTTTCTCATTTGAAATCAAAGGGATATGGCAAGGAATTTCTGTTTTATCATCTTTAAAGTCATCATTTCTATACAATTCTAAGCACAACCAAAAAAGCTCTTCTAAAATATTTTGAGGTTTGAACAATTGGACAGATTTTGGGAAATGGATTGGGAAAAAAATTCAGCACAATGTTTAGATAAACCAGAGATTGTAGGTATTTCCTAAAATTCCAACAATCAAGAAAAAAATATTTAAAATTGCAGATCCTGTCAAAGTGAATTTATTTCAGTGGAAATTTTATTATTTTCAATTTCCATTTTAACTTTGTAAAATATTCATTGAGAGAATTTTCTAAAAAACTGCAAATAGGTGTCTTCTATTCTTATATTGTTTAGTATTAATGCAATCATTTATTTAAAAAAAATTAGAAATAAGGAAATAGTTTCTTGAAAGTAAATGTCATTTAAGTTTTAGAATAAAATCTCAAGACCAATAAAATACCTTTTTATGGCTGTCTGTAAAGAATAATAAAAATAACTATAAAACCTGAATATGTCATATTTACTGCTTTTCATACTAGGAAATCTTTTGAAAAACTAACGAAATTCAAACTGTTTAGTGAAATTCTGTTTAAATTCCATTCACAGATCCCAGAAAAAAATATTAGATTTCTTATAGTATTTCTTACCTCAAATTCTTGTCAGGTTTAGTGTGTCTTTGAATATTGGTAAATCAATTTAATCAAAAAAATTTTTTTTCTATTTTCAAATTGTATTGCTTTGGTTTTCTTATATTGATTCAGTGTTAGAATTTTTCTTATATCAATTCATTGACAATACAATTATATTTCTAGTAAATTAAGATAGGTTTGTCTATTGTCTGGTTGACACTACTCCCCAGGTTTTGAACAGGAGTAGAGCTTTATCCCTTGTTTACAGCTTAGTATTGGATTACTGGTCCCTTCTAATGTCCTTTCATTCTCTTTCACTATCTGTAGCCCCTTAGACCTTAGTGGCATTATCACCTTGCATTGGGTGAATTGATTAAAAAACATAAAAAGCTACATGTTAATTTTGATCATTGCATAACATCCAGATTATACTATAGAATTTAATTCCTGTTTCTGCGTAATGTATATTAATAGCGACTTACTACATGTAGCTCGGATTAGTCACAAAGCCGAATGTATGGAGCACCAAGTGAGAATTAAAATTACTATTTAGTTGTAACTGATCTAGTGAAAAAAAGCTTGCTAACCATTAAAGTGACATATATATATATATATATATATATATATATATATATATATATATATATTGAATAAAATAGACATGTTGTGTACTTATTTTTATACTGATCCTTTCCAGTTGTCTAATCATTTTTATTGATGTTAATATGAAATTCATCAAGTACTCATGTTAGCAAAAACTGTGGCACCTTCCTTGATGAATTTCATATTATATCAATAAAAATGATCAGACAATTGGAAAGGATCAGCATAAAAACAAGCACATACAATATGTCTATATAATTCAATGAAACATGCTTGAATGAAGATATGCTACCTAAATATACATGCATACACACACACACACACATATATATATATATATATATATATATATATATATATAATTATTATATTTTTATCATAAGAGATTATAATAAAAACCTTTTGTGTAGCGATTTCAAAATGTTTTTATAACATATAAAAACTTTGTATTGACCACTTTTTTAAAATTAAATTCTTCAAACAGTGGATTTTTACTCCATCTGTCCTTTCTCTTATTTGGATATATATATATATATATATATATATATGTGTGTGCATACACGAGTTATATATATATGTATTTGGTGTAATGCTTAGCAAGCTTGTCTTGCTAAAACATTATGACTAAGTAATGAGTTCAATTCTCACTGGGTGCTCCATACTTCCAGCCTTGTGCCACATCTAAGCAGCGCTTAGAAAATCATTATATATGTATTTCTCTCCTTTTTTGTCTCCATACATACCTATATATCTGTCTTTGATTTTCAATAAATATTTTTAGATTATATTGAAATAGATCTTTCTGTAATTTGTTTAATTCTATATTTTTCAATATTGTTTTTATTGAGTTGATATTCTAATTTAAATCCAATGTCATTATTGATTGTATTTGGTTGGAAGGAAAGTTGTTACAGTTCCTAAATAAATTAAATGTTTCTACAAACTGCAAAAACTTTACTTCCAACTAAATACAAAGAAAGTTTATTTTTAAATACGCATTGTAAATATGCTAAGAAATGAATAATGAAAATGTAATTAGGTTTTTGTTAAATTTATATCTTGAGATATCAAAAAAAAAAAATCTTTATTTCACATAGAAGAAAAAAAGCAAAAATATTATTTGAATTAAGAAGCAAAGAAAAAAAGTTTGTTTTCTACAATTTTAAGTCATTTAATCTATAATTTGGACATTGATATAACATTGAACTTTGAAAAGAACTGGCAAATATTTTCATTGGAGCTCTGTTTCATAAAAGCAGGAAATATAACAAAACATGAACCTTGTTGTACATGAGACCGTTACATATGCTTTGAAAATTAGAGCCTTTTACTTTGGTTTTAAAACAATAATTCATCTAAAATAAAGATGAGAGTGTTAAAAAATATTCTACATAAACTTTGGTTTTCAGTTGATTATAGAGATCTGTGTATTTAAATAAAATATATAAAAAGAAGATATTATTAAAAAAATTGTGGAATAGAATATGGCTTCCTCAAAGAAAGACAAAATTTACAGAAAATATAAGGTTCTTCATTTTTCTGATGAAATGATTTTATAAGATATGTAATATGCCAAGCAAGACCCAGGAAATACTGGGTCACTCTCTGAACATTTGTATAGTACTTCACATACACACACACATTGTTTAAATTTTGCTATATTTGTTAGGGAAGTGTGTCTAATATTGAATATAGAACATTTGCAGATATAGTATGGACAGAAATAATATTATCCATAATGACTGTCGGTTTCATGCTTCAGTGTGATCTTTAGTAATTTATAATGATGATAAAAGATAAATGCATTTTATATACATATATATCTTTTTACAGGTTTTATTTTTATCTCCCTCACACACACACACACACACACATATATATATATATATATATATATATATATATATATATATATATATATATGTGTGTGTGTGTGTATAAATTAGAGCATGTCCATTGCATGAATCTACAAAAATCTCTAAAATCTATTCTATCAAAACAGTTGAGAAATAAACACTGTAATGTATGTTTGAGAAAACTTTTTAAAAAAATCAGTTTTTCATTTTTCTTTTCTAATGTATATTCTCTTTTTCATCTTGTTGTGATGCTTCAAAAAGCAACTCAGATCCAGAACAATTTCTTTTGACCATCTATCTTTTGTATTTGTGTATTAATTAATAATAACTGTAAAAAAATATATTTTTTATTTTCATTGCAGTGAAATGATATTCAGAATTTCATAAATTATTCTGCAGGTGCAGTTCCATTATAATTTATACTACACACACAACACATACACACACACACACACTAGATGTTACTAAAAAGTGATTTAAACAGATTGATCAATCTGCTCATTTGTTGACTTATCCAGGGCTCCCTGTATCCCTACCAGATATGTAGATACAACACACGTATGAAATTTCACTTCAGCAGAAATAAATAACCTTATGACATTTTCTTTCTTTAAAGAAACCATTCTTCTTCACAGAAATCCCATGAACATACATACACTCACACCCAAGTCCCATGAAGTAACATATATATATGTGCACACATGTGTGTGTGTGTGTATGTATATATATATATATATATATATATATATATATATATATATATATATATATATATGTTTAACGTTTTTTTTATAGATACAAAGTATTTAAGAAATGCTCTGTTTTATGATAAACAGTATTAAATAACATTTACCAGAGAAATGTCCAGAATATTAGTTCATAGACAGGATTCGAACCTGCATCCTATAAGGTTCATGGTGGCCGAGTGGTCAAGGCACGTCAGCGTATATGATGGTTCCGTATAGGATGCAGGTTCGAATCTGTCTATGAACGAATATTTTCTATGAAAATTTCTCGACATTCAGGCCGTAAATGTTATTTAATACTGTTTATCATAAAACAGAGCATTTGCTTAAATACTTGTATCTATAAAATAACAACGTTAAACATAAATAAAATGTCTTTAATAAATAAATTGTCGGACCTCATCCATTTCTTAATATATATATATATATATATATATATATATATTCACACATATATATATATATATATATATATATATATATATATATATATGAATAGATGGACACTTGTATTCAAGGATACCCATCTATTAGGGCGACTAGCCAATCCCTATTGCAGATGCTCGCTCAGGCACATTTGTGCTTGTTCAACACCCACAGAGCCCACCTGTGATTTATACCACAACTATGCTGAGCAGACCTTAGTTACAGTTTCTGGGAGAGGGCATGTTGTCTAGCGTGATCACACAATCTGAACAAGGCCAGCACACTCAAACCCTCGGTCACAGTGACTTGTGACTTCATGCTAGCACAGCTATTGACCACCCCCCAATTGTTTTGTCTACCCAATTTCACTCACAAGACTTGGGTCAACCCGTGATATGGTTTTCAGGCACTTTTCAAAGGTGCTGCATGCTATATATATATATATATATATATATATATATATATATATAGGTGCAATGAGTTTTTATTTTGTTAACTGCACAGTATAGTAGGCTCAGTTGGGCACCATCTGTGAGTAAAAGAGCACCATGATGCAATTCACTGTCAGAAATTTGGAAATGGCATGCTGTAGTGCTTGGCATTCATGCTGGAAGCTCCAATACAAACAGTGCAGAGGATTTGGAAAGATTTGGATGAGTCTAATGGTGATTACAAAGGTATTTGGAGTTATTACTCATGACGGCAATGTTATATCTCCATTCATCTTTTTGAATTCTCCTATAAAGAGGTCAAATTCTGCCACAGAACATATTTCCTTAAGTTTTTTTGAGTTCACACACCGGCAGATGAAATAAAAACTGTTTAAAAAAAAACAATCGTTTTTTTTTTCCATTCATCATATCCACTAAAATAACGAAGACTAGAAAAATAAATAAAATCCATTAGTTCTTTAGAAATTTACATATGTATATTAACTTATTCAAATTTCCAAATTAGTTACTTTATGTAATCAGTAAATTTACCAAAGTTAATACTTATTTTATTTTATTGTTTTTCCCCCAGCTATTTAAAATTTTCAAGGTTTATGTTTTGCATATGTTTATGTTTCTAAAAACATGTTTGAAGAATTCTTGCTGCTGAAATATACCTTATTTAAATGCACACACACACACATATATATATATATATATATATATATATATATATATATATATATATATATATAAATAAACATGATTCACCAATGATTATCAAACAACATGAAAGTAAAAATACCAGAATTTCTTTCTACTTCATATTTCATTCTCTAATGAAGCTTTAATAAAAGTGAAACATGTCAGATGGATAAACGTTTCCTATTTGCTCTTTATTTTATCACACACACACATACACGCATATATATAAATGTGTGTTTGTAAGGTTTTATCCCAAATTTGAACACCCTGATACAAATGTTCATTACTACTGATTGCAACTAGTTTTCAGTGAGAATGCTAGCTCTGTAAGGGACTACTTTGAAAGAGATAGCAGAATTTGTGTATGAAAATAATCTTTTTCTTTTTTTTATTATTATATATCAATTTCCCTCAGCTTTCACACACACACACACACACACATATATATATATCTCAGTAAGTTAGATGAGTATAAT
This sequence comes from Acanthosepion pharaonis, assembly GCA_903632075.3. NCBI lineage: Eukaryota > Metazoa > Mollusca > Cephalopoda > Sepiida > Sepiidae > Acanthosepion > Acanthosepion pharaonis. The sequence continues at coordinate 2,811,961 of CAHIKZ030003900.1, read as the reverse complement.
ATAAGACTTTATTTTACATCAAGCCTTTTTTTGTTTTAGAAATAGTTATAACAGTCTTTATATTAAACTTAGATAAATTCTTTTCAATTGTAGTTGTGAGAGAGTTGGTGAGTAGAACAATATATTTTGATTCATTGGGTTTATCTGAAAGATCCACTCTTATATTTTGAAATATTTTACAAACTTTTTGTTTCACGTTGAATATGAAATAGAGTATTGGAGGAGTTTAAAAGTATATTCAATATATTTTTCCTCTGTATATAAGTATTTAGGGCAAAAATGTATAACATGAAAATCTTGTCTACTTTGTCATTAATTTTTCCTATGTATAATAATAGATATGGATACAATAAAAGAACTTTGGAAAATTAATTCTGATATAAAACAACTTTGTTGGAAATTAGAAATGCTAAAGAAATAGCTGGATAGATAAACTTTGTTCGTATTGTTTAATAAAACTTGTTTGAAAGAATTTTTGCTACCTAAATACCGCTTTATATATATATATATATATATATATATATATATATATATACACACACACACAAATCAAGTTGTGTGTTAAATATGGTATATGTGGGTAACAGCCCTTGATTTAAACATGTTTTATTAAATAGAATGAACAGGGGATGTCTGTTAAGCATATGAATGCACTTTAATTTCAAACTTCAGACTGTTAATATAAACACTACACTAGTTATCTATCATCTTTCTACTGTTTTTCATAGAGAACATATGGTCAAAAGTACATCCAATTTTGGTGAGTTTGCACATGACATCACCCACTTAATTGCAAAAGGCTGAAAAGACATTCCCTACCCATATACATCAGTTGTCTAGTCGCACCGAGGAGCTGTGAAACAGTACTGTCTGCAAATGACATAATTTAGCTCTTGAAAATATATTTTCAATTGACCACTGTTGAACAACAAGCTAATTCTAAAAACAATGGTCAACTGCGTAAATGCAAAGCTCTTCAGTAAAATGAATGGAGCACTGGCTGCTTGGCATTTGTTTACATTTGTAAAAACAATACACTAGATTTGGCTGATTCATTCTGTCAAGTGAAGATGGCTCTGTGGTAGAAGCTCTGACTGACACCAAATCGGTTGGGTTGGGTTTCAATCCGGGCTTGAGGCATTTGGTTGTCTAGGAGCTGTGATACAGCTAATTCTGACTAAGTTGTTTTCTGTCAGAATTAAAATTAGTAAACTTTCCAATGTTCATTTCTTTTTTAATCTTCATACATTCTACTGTTGCTACAGTTTTTATCAAGAATTGCATGTTTAGTCTGTTTATGAAAATGTGTTTGGCTAATTCCTTCATATATATATATATATAATTATTTATTTTAGGATATTAAAACAAAAACATGTTAAAAATCACTATACAATTACAATCATATTTCAACACAACCCTAAAATAAATAATATTTAGCTCTACTTGGTATTGAGCCCTCTTTTAAATTAAATGTTACGTACAGTGGAATTACACTTCATTTGATCTCATTTTACCTGGATATGTATATATGTACATGAAAACTAGTTGATTATTTTTTATTTACTTTTTCAGTATTTCTAATTTTTTTTTAATTTCCAATTGGTATTGGTAAATAAAACAAGTTTAATTAGTTTAGTTTTGACATTAGTTCATATGTATCAGTATATTAGATTTCTTGGGATTTTTTTTGTCTTGTTTGTGGATGCCGTGTAGTTGGTTCTTATAGAATTGTTTAATAGTATTTTTTTTATTTTATTTTTATTTGAATTATTGTTTGTTTTTTTTATTTTTTTAATGCTAATTTAATTTTAAGAAAATTGTATGTGTAAAGAATATTATATATTATCAAGGCCAATGACTTTCTGTTAGCCAGATGCATATTTATGAATGTTCTTAAATTTAAAATTCTGAAAAACTAATGACATTTTTAGTTCTGTTTTTAAATAGTTGTTGCAAAATAA
>CAHIKZ030003900.1:2785000-2805000 GCA_903632075.3 Acanthosepion pharaonis | reverse complement strand
CCTGAGAAATTAAGAAAAATGTCATGATATATTGAATCTCACATCTTGAGATATGTCATGCATGCATCCACACACACCTGTGAAAATTTGTTCTGCTGAGAAAAAAATATTGAAAAATAACCAAGTCATAACAATACTAGAATCACTTCTTATATGTTCCTTGTCCCTTCAGGACATAGGCGATCACAGCTCTCCACAACACCCTGTCCTTTGTAGCTTTTAGTAACTTTTGTAAGCTTATTAAGTAGGTTATTCACTGTTTTCGTCTGTCCCACTTATCTTCAATATGTCCTCTGAGTCAAATTTTCCAGGCCCTCTTTCCTCATTATGTACCCGAGAAATTTCAATTGTTATTTTTCATTCTAAGTATAAGCATCTTTTTTGTATTTTCCTTAAAGCTTTTTTGATAGTCACATGTTCAATCTATGGTATTCTCAGCAGCCATCTGTAGGAGCACATTTTTGTTGCCTCAATTCTCTTCTTCATGTGTAAGGAGATTGTCCAACATTTACTGCCATATAGAAGGACAAATATTACAGTTCTACACATTTTTCTTTGTAATAAAATTTTCCTGTTTCTTTACTTAGTTTTTGGAAAGCATCTTTCACTATTTCAATACACCTTCAGATTTTGGTGCCACATTTTCCAATCTCTAAAATATTGTACTCTCTTGATTTTTGTTGTTTCCAATTTGTAGTTTACAGTTTCTTTTACTGACATTCATAAAATTAAATTTATATGTATTTATACATTGAAAGTCCAGCTAACAAGTATTAACTGTGATGATGTGACAACTGTCAAAATGTGATTAAAAGTGATCTTTTTCAGTAAAAAAAGTCAAAAATAAACTCTTCTTGTTCCATATGGAAGTAAACACTCCTTGTTCCATATGGAAGTAAACACTCCTTGTTCCATGTGGAAGTACACTCTTCTTGTTCCATATGGAAGTAAACACTCCTTGCTCCATATGGAAGTAAACACTCCTTGTTTCATATAAAAGTAAAATTGTTCTTTTTAATCGAGTTTATGTTTATATGTTCATAAATAGAGGCAACAAATTGTAAATATAGGAAGTGAATGAAAAGTGAAAGGACACAAAAAATGGTTTTCATAATGTATTTCTGCATTATATTGAACAGCTGCTTTTCATTTAATATCTTAGATGCTTTTCTCACAACCTGTTAATTCTATGTTCTGTATTTATTTAGTGCTCGAGAAGTGTGAAAAAGAATACTTTTTGAAATTTCACTATAAATACATTGTTTATAAACAACAAATTTTTAAAAAATTAAAAAAATTCTTGAGTGGAAATAGCAGCAGGTACATGTGCAACTATATAGCACTACACTAAAGGAGAAATAATTTTATTCCAATAACTTTTAATATCATTTACTCATAAATATAGTATTTATACAATTGTCCATTGCTGGAAGTTATAAGTAGCTGGATTTTAATTTAAAAATTTAAATGTTGTTCAGTTAATAATTAAGAACATAGAATAAGTAAAAAAAATTAATGTAGATTCAAAAACAGCATAGTTGAGATGACAAATGTTAAGAGGATTATATATATATATATATATATATATATATATGGACTGGTGATAAAAAAAAAAGCAGGTCTTCATATAGGTTTCCAGCCAGTTTTTTTATTTGTGTTCATATATAAATTCACACACACACATATATATATATATATATATATATATATATATATATATATATATATATATAGGGATATAGATCAACAAAACACACACATACGTTTATATATATATATATATATATAAAGTAAAAATTCAGATATAACTAAAAAGACAAAAGGAAAAGTTAACTTAGCCAACATGTTTCATATTCTGATGGACTTTATCAAGTCAAATGTAAGGATTTTATTTTGTAAATACTTATTGAAAAATAAAATCCTTACATCTGCATTTATAAAATCTATCAGAAAGTTGAAATATGTCAATAAAGATAAATTTTCATTTTATCTTAATTCATATATATATATATATATATATATATATATAATATTAATATATATATATATATATATATATATATATATATATATATATTAGTGGTCAATATATATATATATATATATATATATATATATATATATAGATATATAATATTATATATATATATATATATATATATATATATATAGATATATATATATTAGTGGTTATATATATATATATATATATATATATATATATAGATAGATAGATAATATTAGTGGTTAATATATATATAGATAGATAGATAATATTAGTGGTTAATATATATATATATATATATATATATATATAGCGTTAGGGATGACCAGCACTGGCATTTTACCTTTTATTTTTATCACTATGGTCCTAATGATGACCAGCACCTTCATTTTGCCTTGCTTTTATCGCTGTAGTGTTAGGGATGACCAGTACGTTCAATTTCTCTTGTTTTTATCATTGCAGTCTTAGTGATAACCTTCATTTGAATTTTGTTAAATATTGGATAAATTTTTATGCTATGCACGTTTAGAATATGTACAAATAAAAAGTAAAAAAAAAATGTTTATTGGGAAGCTGAATTCTGGAATATCCTACTCTTTGCCTGTACTTTATGTATATACACATTGTCTTTTATATGTGAATGTGTTTATATATATGTTTGTTTATATATGTGACCATTTCATTCATTTTTTATTCTTTTGTACTGAATCAATATTGGTCAGTTTCTGGTTTCTATGGAAACAGAACATTTATCAATCTACCTAAATTAAGTCACTTGATTAAAAAATAAAACAAAATAAATATTTAAAGAATTTACAACCACTTATGGTGCCATATTGTACTTAATAATAAAAGGAAAAAAATTTTCAAATCCTATTTCTTATGCTAACCTAATGTTAATTAATAATAAAATAATTCTTATTCTTCTGTGGTAATATTAAGATTGGAAGCAAGTTGTTCAAACCTCAGTATTACAAACACAAACTATTTTCCTTCTTCCAAATAAAAAAAATATAATGACTATCTATTCATGAATGTCATGTATGCTTGATTAAATTTGTGTTCACTTCTTCCTTAACTGAAAAACTAGTGAATCTGAGGCTGGAGGACAGTAGACATAATCAGTGATGTGGAACGATAATAATAGTCAACAGTGAGACAAGATTAAGAAATGCTTGTTGTTGTGCCCTCTGCTGGTAGAAGTTTGCATCTACCCTAGCTCTATATACACCTCTCTCCACTTTCTTCTTTCTCTGATAAGGTTTTATTTATCTGTAAGCAGAATATATTTAAAAAAAAACAAAAATACAAAAAAAAAAAAAACAAGCAAACTTTGTGGTAACAAATAACGAAATTTCCTTTTGGTCAACATTAAGATGGTTTTTATAATCTTAGCCTCTTGGAGTGAGTATAAAAACACTATCCACTGAATAGTTCAGTTTTGCAAGATTTTGTAAAAGGAATTACTTTTTTATTCTTTATTTTTACAGTATTATTAACTTAATACAAGGCCTAAGAGCCACTCAAAGTAGAGGGTTACTGAATGAGGTTGTTGTAAGTGTATAAGAGGAGGAATTAACAAGTACATATTATGAGGATATATAGGTTAGATAATGGCGACACTAGAATTCAAGAGGTTAATACCATAGTGATCAAGGAAGTATTATTCAGGATTCTGTTTCACAAATTAACCATTCTTGGGAAGAAGCTGTCTGAGTAGAATTTTCTCTTTACCAATGGAATTCAAAGGGAATGAGGATGACTAGAACTTGTGTACATGGTGTGCTGGGAGTCCTAGCTCTGAATTTGTGGAACTAAGAAATGTAACTCATCTGAGTATTTGTCATGAAAATAGTGAGTGTTGAGTGATTAGTCATGTTTTGTCTATGAGGAAAGGGTGTTGAAGAGTGTAAAATAATTCATCACCCACAGGGACATGTAAACACTTTTGAACTCAATCAAGACTGGATAGTTCATAAATTGCTGTTGTTTAAAAATATATCTTTGTTTTATGCTGAAGTTTCAGATAGAAAACCAGTTTTCAACTCTGTATAAATAGTCTCTAGTCTTCAGAATAGAGTACTTGGAACTTTTGAACACCTCTAAGATATATATATATATATATATATATATATATATATATATATATATATTCCATAGATATGTAATTAAATCAATAAGCCCATGACATAGTAATGATGAATGCATTTATTTTAATTGACAAATTCAACATAATCATCATTCTAGTTAATAGAGTTAACCTTAATCACAAGAAAGTGAAAACTTCATATCAAATTTCAGCTAATTACAATATTTTTTTTCTTTTAATAATTTCACTACAAGAAAGGCAATAAAGCTACTAAGATGCAAGGGATTACTGAGTGTGAAAGAATATGAGAAAAAGAAAAACATTAAGAAGAGAGAACAATAAAACAACAGAAATTAAAAAGACAATATGTAAAAAAGAAAAACAAAATTATATATTATTTAACACTTCTCTTTTTAAAAAATATTATGAAATCAAATTCTGGTAGGTTAAAGACAGGATAAAGGTAAAACTTAATATCAAATTAGAAAAAATAAAATTCTCTGTCTAAATAATAAAAATCTATGAATCCATATGCCACGATTTGTTCATAACTGTCAGGCTGTTCTCAAGTTAATTAGAATTAGTCTACTTAAAATCCAGTATTCTTTCTTACACTCTAGCAGTTTGCCATCTTGAAATGTCTGAGACTATACTGACTATATCCTTTGTAGGACCATTCCACTAAAAAGGCCACCTTTTGAGTGGATATTTGTAGACCCTGTTGTAAACTAGACATCTGTCTGTTTATTTGTCATGATTTTTGTCTTATAAGACTTATATTCAACATTAAATGACCCAACAAGTGTTGATATGTTGTTGAATTAACCAGCCTAATATTGCTGCACTGTTAAATTATCCAATCTAACAGTCTCTACCCATGTTGAGAAGTTTGGTTATTTTAAAAATGGAATAGTAAAAGGATTTATTAGGAGAAAAGAAGAAAGAATATCAAATCTTTTATTGCAAGTGCAATAAGTGCAAATGAAAAACACAAAACCCTTACTCTGTTGTGAAATTTGCATGAAACAAACATTTATTACAATAACAATAATATTTTTTACATATTACAAATAGTACAAATTACAATATAGGCCTTGAACAAAATTTCCCATGTGCACATCAAATTATCAAGGCAGCTTAACAGTTCTTTTAAATACAAATCAGTTTTCTCTTAGAAAGATGCATCTTATGCACAGTAAATATTTCTCTTAAAAACAAATGGATTTTTACAACTTTATTTTAGAGCAACAATTCATATAAACCAATTTCTTAGCAATGAAAGAAATTTACTTTGAAAAGTTCACAATTCAAAATGACATCTGGCCTCATTTTTGGCAGGTTTTTTTATGACAATTTAGTGCCTTTATTTTTCAAATCTTTACACATCAATTTTCATTCATGTATTTTTATATACATATAAAATGTTTAAACTTCATTTTGAGGTTTTTATGACATCAATTTGGAGCATATTCTTTTTCTCAAATCATTACACATCACTTTTCATTCATTTTATTATATAGATAGATAGATACACCACATATATTTCTATGTACAAGGGAACCCATGCATAAAATGACACCCAAGATCTACGTAAATTTTTGTGATTTTATCTGATATCTGTAGTATAAAACAACCATCTTGGACACATATGAGGAAAATAAATGACAATGGTATCAGATGGTGATGATCATTGTAATTTTGAAGGACTTTAATTATATATGTGGCTGTCTTATGTTTTTTAATCTATAATGAGAAATAAATTTTTATGGTATCTTAAATGTTTTTTTGTTGTGTAATATTGCAAAAATACTGTATGTTATTGAAAAATAAAGTTTGCTTGTTATACTAAATTCTGTTTGTATTTAACACCACAATTTTAATTAGCAATATAGATTATATGTTATCCTAAATGTTTTTTATTTAACACAACTATGAGAAATAATGAATGGTGCGAGTGCACCCATAACTCTACAAAGAATGAAAGATTTATTTACATTACTTATGGATATTGCTCAGCATAACTTTTGCAAATTGTTGAGTAATTGTCTCTTGAATATTGCTTTTTAATGTGAAATCAAGAAGTAAAAGTAGTTTTATTACATTTATAACTGTAGTACAGCACTATAATGTGAATTGTTTCAACTAGAAACATTTACATCAGTAGGACTTCATCAGACTAAATTTGTTATGGTGTTATTGTTATTTGGTGCAACTACACAAGGTAAATATGTGCCTGGGCTCTTACAAGTTTTCACCATTCCTAGCAGAACTTCTGTTATCTCAGTGTGGGATATCTACAAACAAAAGTGATGAAAAGGAAAAGAAAAAAAAATCTAAATGAAATCAGCTAGATTAAAAAAAATTTAAAATTTAAAATTCCCAGAATCCCTCATTCACATGCATGTGTAGTTACACCAACATAAATTTACTCCAATGAAGTCCTAAAGGACGAAACATGCCACAAGAAAACTTTTTCCACTTTGTTATACATTTTCCCTAATATATATATATATATATATATATAAGCTAATGTTAAGTAACCTATTTCCTATTGCTAGAAAACAAGATTCATTTCAAAATATTTCTGGTATTTGTTCATAAGCATATGATAAGATTGTTATTAATTTCATAAAATAAACCGATGCAAAAAGCAACCTCAGATACTATTATGAAATCATCAAAGTATAGAGGGTTATTTTTTAAAAGTAGATTTTGTACCTGACTATTTGAAGACAGAAAATAAATTAGTTTTTTACTGTAAGTAATGTAAATCTAAAGCAAACAATAGAAATTACATTTAAAAGATTGCAAGACAGATATGTGGACAAGTTGAAATAGATAGGTGTTAATTGTTTTGCTTGTGGCACTGAAGACATGTTTAAAACAGTTGAAACGCAATGATGATAATAATAATTACATGGGACTGTAAAGAATTAACAGTTATATTTCTTTCTATATTTATGCTTTTATTGCTTAGAACAGCCGCAAGACTATTTTGCTTTCTGTAAAGGAATTTGTTTTAAATTGATTTAGAATGAGCAGAATATTAAAAGAATACCTCCAAATGAGAATATGGTGTTCAAAGGCTTTAAGCATGAATAACTTAAAGACTGAAATGCATATTAAATATATATATATCAAAAGAAGAAACTGTTTAGCAGTTAATGAGGTTGTGTTATTGGTTCAGGTGAGGTTTGACAAGGGGAATAATTCTGTCAAAATGGAATTTTTATTTAATCTTACAGATTTTTTTTGTTTTTCTTTTTTATTGAAGATAACTCTAGTCTCATTTATAATGAATCTGATTAGTAGAATTTGAAAGAATTTGCAGATCTATAAATTTATGTATTTGCTTGTATATGAACATGAATTTAATGATCTAATAAGCAATCAAAACATGAATTTTTGTGTTATCTTTGAAAAAAAAAAGAAGTAAATCCCTTGCAGGACTTAAGAGTCATTGTAGATCATACAATACATACGTCACTTGTACATATTTCACTAATTTTATTTATTTTACTTTCTAATATTATATTTCATACTTATTTTTAATTTTATAGCATATTATTTCAGCTTGTACTTAGTAATTTATTTGTATGTAATTTTAATCAAATGTATTTATGATGTGCATGAAGAATTTGCACTATTAACATTGTTCAGGCTGTTGTCCTCATCTTTATTGCCATATTCACAATGTTTCAGTTGTTGTACGCTCCAGCCTTCTTCAGGTGATATTAGTTAGAATTTTGAACCAAACCCTTTATGGAGTTGACGGAAGTAGGTTGTTCTAATTCCACATGCCATGCCATTGGATATCTCAGTTTCAGTTAATTCCCCTTGATAACTCACCTCTCCAAGTTTTTGTTCCCTCTGCTGTGGCCAATTATTGAACTCAAAACTGTTTGGGTCAATCAACCAACGCTTTTATGGCAATAAAAATGAGGACAACAGTCCAAACAATGTTACCTCATCTCAAAAATATAGATAAATGAAGAAGTTAGTGTAAAATTAGTGTAACACTAAATTGTCAGTGGTGTAGTTGTCTTATCTTAAAAGATATTTGATTATTCGGTCAACAGCCATCATCACCATTAAGTACATGCAAATTTTTGAATGCACCTAATATATATATATATATATATATATATAGATACATATTGCATGACATCTGTTCCCTTCACCAGCCAAAGTTTTACATTGATTCATTTTTAAGTACAAAAGTGCACTTGTGACAGAAAATAATTCAAAATTGTTGGTAAGAAAAAATAATTCATTCATTTAAAAAATTGGCAAGTTTAACCAACGTAACCACAAAAAATGTGTCAAAAGACATTTTTTCTCTTGACACTGCTATTGTCAATAACCTTTGGGAGAGTGACTCATTGCACCTTCTCAGGGTAACATTTTTCACGGACATGAAGTGGGAAGATTATGTTGAATTGATAGATCTGTTGCTAGGAAAATTGGTTTACTGTGTTCTGCTAGACAATTTTTCTTGCCAGAATCTATCTTACATATTTATAAGTCTGTCATTCAACCATGCATTGAATATTACTGTCACATCCAATTTAGTGCTTCTTCTACATATTTACAAATTCTTGATAAAATCCAAAGAAGAATCTGCAATGTTATTAGTCCTGACCTAGCATCTCAGCGTCAGTTACTTTCCCACCACTGTATTGTAGCTTCCCTGTGACTTTTCTAAAAATATCTTCATGATGATTGTTCTGATGTGCTTACCTCTTTGTTACTGAGACTTTATAAATTTAGGCACAGTACTAGTTTGACGGTAAGGTCTGATCATTTTACAGTTGAAATAGTTTAGATATAACTGTAGGTTCTTTGTTAACAGTTTCTTCTCTCACCTGTAGAACTCTCTTTTGGCTTGTTTCTTTCCAAGAAATTTAAATGCAATGTCAATCATTGTCTTCTGTTTTCTTAATTTCAGTTCTTTGATAGTGTTTCTCCCATTCTCAGTAACCCTTGCATGTTAGTGGCTTTATTGCCTTGCTTGGGGTGAAATGATTAAAAAAATAAAAACGTGTAATTGATGGAGTGTTTTATTTGTTTTCATTATTGATGCTCACTTAGAATTTTTAAAAAATTTTCTTCCAAATAAAAAAACAAATGCATCCACTTCCGTATGATAAAATGATTAATTAATGCAAACAATTAGCTTCCACTTAATGACGGATGTGCTTGTTTGAAAATAAGAAATTGTGAATTCACACTCAAAGTGGAGTTTCAAATCACTTAAGATTTTTTTCTGATTTTTTTTATTCAAGATCATGTCAACAAACTTTCAGATAATGGTAAATAAATACAAACCTAAAATTGAATCAGTTCCCTACATTCATCTTGTAAATGAATTAATTTGTCTGACATTAATAATAACAAAAAAAATATTATTAGACTTTGTGCATGTATATGTGTTAAGATCTTTATATGAGTTTATGTGTGTGGTTCAGGCAGTTTATTTTTCTTTTCAATATAGATTTAAAAAGTAAACAAATAAATATAAACACTTAATTTTTAAAAATGTTATTCTTTTTCTATTTCTTCATGCCATCAAGGAAGAAACTGGAAAACTTTCTTTTAACCATTTTATAAATTTAAAAACTTTAGAAAGGGAATCACCATCATGGAAATAAATAACATTTTAATAAAAGTCATTAAAAAATTATAGATTTTTATTTAGAAATAACTAATATAAGAACAGAGGTTTTATCACTTTTCGATTATCATTTGCAGAACATCCCAACATTGAAAGAAAAGAATATACCCCACATGAAAGAGATTTAAAATTAAACAGCACTATCAGTTCACTTGTGAACCACCAAAATCTTGAAGATGCATTGAAAGTGCCATGATCAATAATAATGAATATATGAACAGGCTATTTTAGTTTATCCTCTGTTCTTGATAAGTTAGTATTGAAATGATATAAGATACACATACCTTAAAAAAAAATAATAAAAACCATGTTGAAATTAGGTGAAATCTAATATTTTCAAGGTAATTGTTCTGATGAGCTTTCCTCTTTGGTACCTTGACTTTACAAATAAATCGCAATATTAGATTGGCATCTAGTTCTTATCATTTTATAGTTAAAATTGTAAGATATAACCATAGAACTATGCTAACAATTACTTATATCGAACTTCTTGCTTGTAGAACTTTCTTCTGGCTTGTTGCTTTCCAGTCAACTTCGATCTTCAAACTTTTCAATTTTTAAATTGAAATTATGGTCAGACTCATTGCAGTGAGCAATTAATGCAGTGAGTGTGTGTGTTTGTTATTTTTTTAATCATTTCACTACATGCAAGGCAATAATGCCACTAAGATGCAAGGGGATACTGGGAGTGAAAGTGAATGAGAAGACTTTAGTGAGAAGAAAAGACAATAAAAGAACAGTGTTCAGAAAGACAGAAGATTGTGATTGACATTGCATTTAAGTTTTTGAAGATTGTAGGCAACAGAGAAGCAAGAAATTAGGAAGGAATTCCATAGAAGAGAAGTGTGAGAAAAGGAACTATTAAAATAGAACATACAAAATAGTGAGACCATGTTGCCAATCCAGTAGCACGCTTAAATTCATGTAGTAATACAATGCCAATTGTCATCTTCTCTCTAATTCCTGCTTTTTTATTGGTGTCTTTCCTTAATAATGTTTTTTGTTTAAATTCTTTCACACTCAGTAGCCCTCTTATGTCTTAGAGGCTTTATCACCTTCCTTGGGCTGAAATGATGAAAAAAAATTTCCCTAATGATACAGTTAAAGTTAAAAACCAAGTGTTCAGCTGCTTAACACTAATCACATTTTGTTTGCTAGTGTAGATTTTGTCCTTGTGAAATAAAACTCTTTTATTTTGATGACACCAGTTCATAGGTGAAACATCTCAAAGTAGTTTCCCAGATTTTCTTATGTACTTATTATTTACCATGTCACTATAGATGCTTTTAGTATTTACTGATATATATATATAATTATTTAATAAATTCTTCTAATATAAGTAGCTAATTATATAATAAATATCTGTTTTTATGTTTCAGAAGTCCACCATGATGACTTAGAAGCAAGTACTGGCCTTAAACTCTCCACTGCTGGAATCGGAAATGAAGTGAGTTCCAATATTATTTAATATTATTTTTATCCCATTATCTGAGATTTGCTTCATTTGTTGATGTTCAATATACATGCATATGTATTGCTTGTTTGTTTATTTCCCCAAAGAAAACTTTTGGCTTGCAGGTAAAAGAAATCTACAAAATGCATTTCTTTCTTACATGACATTCACAGTGTGACTCTCAATGTGAGTACCTCAGGCAACAATGCAGCTTGTATAACAAGTGCTGTAGGCTGGCCAGTTTAGTTTATCCCAAAGGCTGCCTGTCCTCTAAAACTGGCAACGTTAATAATGAAATTACCTCAAAAATAAATAAATAAATGCATATCTGCCATTAAAAATGTTATGAACGAAATAGGAAAGTATTTTCATTTTAATCTTGCACAAACAGTTAATATACTTTGATGATGTTAATAAATAAAGTTGAAGAAAACTGATAAAATATAATCTTTTCAAATTGATTTTGAACAGGGACCAGTTTTTTTTTAATTCTTCCTTTATTTATTGTTTATTTATTGTCCTCACAATCTTTCAGTCAAGTCAGAGCTCTTAACTATGTGTGTACACTCTAGTATTTATCAGGGTGGATCAAATTGTCATATAGATATTAGTTGAATTATGATTTGGAATTTTCATTCTGCAATAAATTAAGTGCATTGACAAGCAGATTATGCTGAAAAATATTTCAACATTAGTGAAATTATTGATAGACCAATATGTGTAGGCCAATTTGATATTAGTTGAAGAAAATTAAAAAAAAAACAAGGATTTCAAAATTTGTTTACAATAGTAAGAATTAATGTTGAATTAAAAAAATATTCATTTAAAAATTACTGTGTTTACATATCGATTATGGCTTATAGCCACACCACATTAAAACACTGGTAGCCCTATGATCACTGAAGTTAAGCAATGTCAAGTCTGGCCAGCACCTAAATGTGAGCTTGGCTGTGTAGGTGGTATAATGTATAATTGCTCAGAATTGTTAATTGGAGACCCAATTTGCAAGTTCATTTCTGTTTGTTATATTCACTTACATGCAAATACCCTTGGGAACCCCACTTCTTCTCCCCCCAGCTATGGATTAATTAGTAAGACTTGTATCACTAAACCATTATTATTTAAAAAAAAATTACAATCTAAAAGTATTTTCTGGCTTTAAATAACTCACAGTGGGTTGATAAGCTGTAGAAAATGAATCAACTAATCAAACATTTCATTTATGAAAATGAATCTATCAAGTGTAGATTACAAAATGTCCCAACAAGCAGTGTGCATTCCTTAAATAGGTAAGAATTCCTTTCTTTATTATGATGGTCTCCCATAGCCTCATTGATAATGCCATGTTTCTGTTACAGGAGTGGTTTCAATGGTGGAAAAAAGGGAATACAGGTTCAATTCTTGATGGCAGGCACATTTTTCTTTAGTAGGACATTTTGATCTAGGCTAGAAAAGAAAATTAAAAAAAAATCAAGGATTCCAGAAATATAATACTTATAGTAATAAGAATTAATGTATCTTCTGTCTTTTTAATTTCTGTTCTTTTATTGTTCTTGCTCCTTAATAATGTTTTCTTTTTATGACATTCTTTCACACTTAATAAACCCCTGTATTTCAGTGGCTTTTTTGCATTGCTTGGGGTGAAATGATATATATATATATATATAATATCATTTCACTTCAATCAAGGTAGTAAAGCCATAAAACAAGGGGTTACAGGTGTGAAAGAATAACAAAAAAAAAAAAAGAAACATTATTAAGGAGCAAGAACAAGAAAAGAAGAGTAATCAAGAAGACAGTAGAGATGATTGATATTGCATTTAAATTTTTGAAGATCAGAGTTGGATGGAAAGCGTAGAGCTGGAAGAAAGTTCTCAAGTGAAAAGTGCCAGAAAAGAAAATTTTAGCATAGAACTTACATGTTGCCAATTCAACTGTAAATTGATGAAATACTATGCACACATGCACATTTATTAATATTACTGATTTGGTGTGCTAGAGAAGCAGCTATGTTGTTGAAAGAAGTCAAAGAAAATATATATCTATATATAGCCACACACACACAGGCTACTAATGGGCCCTCAACTCTTTTAATCTGGAAAAATTTACATGCAAACATATGAATTGATATAATGGAATATATGTACACCTGTGTTCCCCCCTCACTGGAGTGTGATTGGCTGGTGTCCATCATAAATACTGACGGAGATATAGGAGAGTCAAGAGCCTTAGTCTGGGAGCTTAGTCTATAATGACGCCCATTGGAATACGCCATTGATCTACACTTCTTACCTGTGATTACGACGCATACCAGTTGATTAATGCTACCGTATTCTACTTGGTTATTCTAGCCAAAACCACTTAGCTACTTCATTCAAATATATCCCTTTCCGGGACATATCATGAATTTAGTACAATTACCAGATTTATGCAATCATTTAATTTGTATATAATTTATATTAAATAATAAATTAATATAAGTTTCTAACAGTCAATGACAATTATAGAGATACAAGAGATGCATAATTAAGGGTTCAGAGGCATATTATTATAATTGTTATCATGTGACTTCTGTTGGTCTCACAAAATGAATAATCTGGCACTATTCTGGAACTAAGGTTGTTTTTTTTTTTTTTGTTTTTTTTTAACTAATGTTCACTCAATACAAGGCCTAAGTGCCCCTCAAGGTAGAAGGTTACTGGAGGAAGTTGTATAAACAGTAAGAGTAGGGAGGTAAGATGTGCAGTTTATGTGTGTGAAAGATAATGGTTAATGTTAGATTTGGAGAGGTTAAGATTGTAGTGTTTGGGAAAGCATCCTCTCAGGAGTCTGTTCCAGGGGTGTTGGAAAATTGGTGGCATAGCAGATAGTGAAAAACAAGTGATAATTATGTGGCTAGAGTTTATTTCAACATGTGTTCATAGTTCAGTTTCCAATCTGAAGACTGAAGTTGTACACTGAAGCAAATGATTACTCATAATTCTACTGTAGAATAATTCAGAAAATTGTTTCCATTATGAGTTTATATGAATTATAATTTAAATTATATAATCCAAATGCACAGTGAAATAGCAAAAGATGCCTCCCAAAAGTTAAGCAAAGTATTAAGAAACAGGAAAATTTTGTTATGTAATATCAGTCCACCTATATAGCAGTGAATGCTGGACAATTTCCTCAAAGATGAAGAGGAAATAAAAAGCAACAAAACTGTGGTTCTACAGAAGGATGCTAAGAATACTGTGGATGGAGCATGTTAGCAATGAGGAAGTTTTAAAGAAAATTGAAACAAAAAGGACACTTAGAATCAGAAAGAGATAAGTGAAATTTCTAGTGCACATAATGAGGAAAGAGGGCTTGGAAAATTTGACACTCACAGGACATATTGAAGGCAAGGGAAACAAGAAAGTAGTGAATAACCTACCTAATGAGTTTGTGTAAATGGTTGAAAGAACAGGGATTAGGAGAGATAGCAAATAGACAAACACTGCTAAAAGCTACAATGGACAGGAAGTTGTACAAAGCATGATTGTCCACATCACACAGAAGAAATATAATAATATAAATTCTGTGCACTGCTTTCATGGTTACACATTTAAAACACAACAGTGTGATATAACTTCTAATTTTGCTCCCACTGCTATCTTATTTATCTTGGCAAACAGACAAATATGCCCACAATAAGACAAAGTGTCAAAAGGATGTTTTTTCCCATCATACTGCTTTATAACTACCTTCACATTTCAACAATGTTTATTGTTTTAAAAAGCAAATATTAGTATTGTATAAAACCTAAATATATGAAAGTGAATTTATACATTTTAAACACTTTATTAGATTGTTTATTTACACTATTTAGTTATCATATTATTTACTGGAATGGTTGGCAAAACATCAGCTAATTGCCAGTTGATTCAAACTTTATAAAATGGTAAATAATAAGGATTTCCTTAAAGTTGGTTCACATATTTTAATAATTTAGTAAATGTTTATAAATTTATGAATAAAAAATTATTTTCATATTCATTTCTTTATAAATTGCTAAATGATAAATATTGCATTGCATTAGTTTCACTTAGTTTTTAGAATCTAGTAAATATAAAAGTATTCTTGTAAATAAACAATCTAATAAATAAAAGTGTAAACTTTAATATTTTTGTTGTAAATTCTCAAGAAAAAATGTATAAATTTGTTTTCATCATGTGTTTAGGTTTTATTCCAATTCTAATCATCCCTTTTTAAAACAAACACTGCCAAGAATATAGTTGAAAAAAGGTAGTGTCATGTGAAAAACTGTCCTTTTGATACTCAATCTTATTGTGGGCATGAAGGTCCATGTTCATCTTATTGTAATAAATGCAATTTAAATATCTTCAATACTATTGCTACCACAACTATTATATATATATATATATATATATATAGTTCTTCTCCTCTGTTTCTACACCCTCTCATTATGTGCCTGGACATGTAGATTCATGCTTCTAAATAACACCATCTGCCATTTTTCTTTATAGATTAGCAGTGTGCCCGAAGCACATGTCAACATTTTGCTAATATAGAAGGCACTGTCTGTATCTGAGCATCCAGGTGGTTGTCTGCCTTACAAAGTCCTCGCTATCTTAGTATTTCCTGCATCTCATTTAAGACATCATTTTTGCCTGTAGCATCTCTGTTGCCACTCTCTCCCATCATCCCTTTTTCTCAGTTTTTCTGTAATGATTATCTTGTGTTGTGTTGCTAATAAAAGTTTGCACTCCAGTTGTGTGGAGTCCTCAAAAGAATTTTTGTTTCTACATCCAGCAGCCATATAGTGATTTTCCAAGCATAGCTTAGATGTGGCACAAGGCCGGAAGTAGGAGGCACCCAGTGAGAATTGAACTCACTACACAGTCGTAATTGTTCAAGCGAGACAAGCTTGCTAACCATTACACCGCCTCAAGGTGCCCCATCCAGCAGCCATATATATATATAGAGAAGAATATCCATGTTTACCTACAAAATAGAAACCAATATTAGCAGTTGACTATATCTACACTTCCATTTTTATCATTCATTTGTTTGTTAATATTCCAGTCGTCAGCCAAAAATACAGAGGTTATTTTATATATAGACTTTTGTTTTTGCTGGAGTCGAGTGGTTAATAAAAATGCCTGTTTGATAGGGCAGCCAAGTAATCCCTAATGCAGACACCTGCTCAAGCACATCTGCATTTGTTCAACACCCACAAAGATAACCTGTGATTAATACTGCAACTATACTGAGCAGCCTGAGTTACAGTTCCTGGGAGAGTGCATAATCTGGCATGATCACCAGTTGTGAACATGGCCAGTACACTCAGATCCTCAGTCACAATGACTCATGACATTGTGCTCATACAACCATTAACAACTTCCAAACAGTTTTGTCTACCCAATTTCACTTACATGCTTTAGGCCAACCTGCAGTATTGTTTTCAAGCACTGCACAATTGTGCAGCATACTGAGATTGTCTATCCAGAATGATGGTATTAAAACATCTTATTGACCATGGTGAGATTCAAAGCCAGGTTTCATATTTGGAATGCTAACATTCTAACTACTCGTTCATGTGGTTAGTATAGAAGTGAATGAATAGAAACCGTATCACAACATCCATTAATTTATGTATTAAAACTGTTCTTTATGTATTGATTTTTAAGTTAGACAATAATTTATGCTTTATTTAGTGAACCTGCAGTCTTTGTATGAATTTCATGAAAAGAAGTCTGAAAATTCTTGAACTTTTTGCATTCTGAAGTTACAATGATATGTTAATCTTTTAAATTCTTGTTTTGCTGTTTCTATGAAAATAAGTAAATGACATCTTCCCAAAACACATCTTCAATCCACTTTCTCTTTTCCTCTCTATTTTATTTACAAATAATTTATCTCCCTTGCACTGACGTTGAATGAGAATACTACCGTACTGAATTTTTATTTTTTAATCATTTCACCCCAAGCAAGGCAGGAATGCCACTATTATGCAGGAGGTTACAGGGAGTGAAAGTGAGAGGAAAAAACTTAACATAGGAAAGATCTTAGGAAAGGAAAAATGATGAACAGGATTCAAGAAGATAGAAAATGGTGATTGATGTTACATTTAAATTTTTGAAGATTGTAGTTATCAGGGAAGCAAGTAAACAGAAGGGAGTTCCACAGGCAGGAAGTGTGAGAACAAAACTGTTGGAGTATCAGCATATCAATATGTACATGAAGATATTGCCCCACTTTCAAAAATATCATAATACTCTGAAGATCAAGATGTATATTTTATTATACGCGCACACACACACACACACATATATATATATATATATATATATATATATATATATATATATATACACACACACTTGTGTCACAGCATCACAGCTTGCCAAGGTTGCCTTTTAAAGTGGACATAATATACACTGTTTAAAAAAACGGTGTCTATTCAAACATGGGTATACACTAAAAATAACATTCGAACTAATAAAAATGTTGGATTAAAAATAAATCCATTAATTCTTAATATACACAGTGGTCAAAATCTTAAGACCAATGAAAATAAAGAAAAAAATATACATTTTGTGTTGTTAGATGGAACATATTTGAATAGAGCTTTGAAAAATGAAAATAAGAATAGGGAAAATAAAATTAAAACTTTTTTTAATATTTAATAGGGAAAATTTAAATAGAGGAGAAAGCTTTTTTGATACCTGATGTAATGCAATAACCCATCACCCCCATAAGTGACTACACTATAGTATCTGTAAGTCAATGGACTACGGAGACTAGCTGAGATCTGTTGAGTACGACTCAGACTTACACGAGAACTACCGACCTTCCAATAGTAGCACTCGCTGCTTGATTGACTTGCGACGACCTTGTGCATAACTGTTACCTTTATTCTTTTTATACTGTTTTTTTACAATAAACCTTTACTTATTTTATCCACCTTGTTTTTCAAGTATATATTACTATTAGCACGGAATATAACAATACCATTATATAGTGAATTTTCTGTTTTCTAAATTCTGTGACTCTAAATTTAATACAAGATCAATCTTCAAGTCTATCATTTCTCTCTCTCTCTCTCTCTCTCTATATATATATATATATATATATATATATATAATTTGTTTATTTAGGCAGCAAATTTTCTTTTAGACATGTCTGATTGAATAAATTATAGACATTATGCCTGCTAATTTTTAACAAATTCATTCATACTCACAAATAATCTTCTGCGTATTGATGTTAAAAGATGAGAGAAATGTGCTGTAGCTGTTTAAATTTCTTTTATTTTCATTTCCTAAGTACTTTTGATCTTCTTCTAAGATCATCTTCAGGGTGCACCTGTATATATATATATATATATATATATATATATATATATATATATATATATATATATATATATTGTATATTTTTTTTAAGTCGTCAGGCACAAACTGGTGAATGAAACACTTATTCACCAATTCATGCCTGACAACTTGGGAAAATCATGAAACTTTAAGTTTCACTACAAACGTAAGTATATGTATATTTATTAATATATACATCTTAGCTCTGTCTAACTACATTGAGTACTGTTTTGTTTACACCTTAAATTAAATAAATATTTATTTGCTTATCTCTGTATGCATGCATATACAGTTGCTAATGTCTAATTATTTGGTTTATCTCCATACTTATATATATATATATATATATTCTAAAATGACTACAGTTTGCTTAAAAACTGATCATTTTCTTTATCATTCAATGATTTTTACCTCAAATGTTGTTTCATCTGCCAAGTTACTGATGAGGTTGCCCAAAATGTCTATCATAGATAACACATTATAAGAGTAAAGCATTTTATGTCATGACTTAAATCGAATAATTTATTTTGAAAGCACAGAATCTTTAATCTATTGTAACTGGCACTTCATGTGTTGATAAAGGTAGGTAAAGGAAATTGTTTTAGAACTTGTCTGATGAAGTCTAGGAAAAAAAAATACATTGTAATCCAGGGAAGGTAAACTTGATTAGATAACTTAAATTTTAATTTCCGGAATTTATATATTAAAAGTTAATGAATAATTCTACTTAAAATGTGTCTTGTTTGTTCATATCTCTTATATCTAATCTCAAAAGAATTGCCTGTCTGTCAGTTGTTTGAAATGATCTATTTTATACTGGAAATGCATAAAAAATACATTTGCTTCTTAATCTCCTCTAAGTTCTTTTTAAGCTTATATAATGCTTATAATTTGGTATCTTTTGATGCTCTTAGTTCTTGTAAAGCTTTTCCTGATCCTTAAATGTTTAAACTAGTTTCATATGGTCAGATACTGTTTCTTCTCCTGCTACTTCTCAGACCTGTTAATATAAAAATTTTAAAATCTGAAGACTTAGATCTTTAACTTCAGAAAAGCAAGGAACTTTTATCAAAAACAGAGAGAAACAGAAACAAAAAGAGTTTAAAAAAAAATGGCCTAAAATCTAAAAAAATTATTCTTTGAATTCACAACAGATGAATTCCAATGAATTTGTACCAACATTAACCAATTTCAAGCCAATGTTTCTTTGGTAAATCTGTTGGTGTAAGGAAAGTTGACAGGTTTAATTGCCTGAATTCTGTGGGTGGTTCCAGCAGATTTGAGGCCCACTTTAAAATAATGCCATAAAATTACCAGAATCTCAATTCTTGTATCTGCCATTCTAACATCTAAAACAAAATGTACAGTTGAATAGTATAGTATATGGTATGTAATAATATTAATAATGTGAATAA
>CAHIKZ030003900.1:2630000-2780000 GCA_903632075.3 Acanthosepion pharaonis | reverse complement strand
ATTAGTTTGAATTTCATCATGTTGGGCTGTGTATGGAGAGGAAAAAGAAAAGATGTTGTAATCATGGCTGCCAGTGTAACCAAGGTATCTTTTTGCTACATTGTTTCCCTGATTTGAGACATTGTAGAATATTTGATGAAAAAAAGCCTTCCTTCAGATTCTTCTCATATAGATATTAAAACCAGTAAAACAATCTGGTGTTAAAGAAGACTAGAGTATTGGAACATCACTGTTTTATTAAATAAGAGAAGGTGCTGAAAAATTCTCAGTTCAACTTAGAAGGAATTTTTAAAAAGTCTGATATCCATCCTCTTATATGGCAGTGAATGCTGGACAATTACACTACAGATGAAGCGAAAACTGGAGGCAACAGAAATATAAAAAAAAAGGTATAAAAACTCCAACACTGAAAAATGAATGGCAAACACTAAACAAAGTAGAAAGAAACAATAATATTTCATTACAAACAAAGAAAATAGTGCTGAATTTATATGTGATATCCATTCTATAATGCATTATCAGCTCTTAAGAAATTTTGAGCTGTTAAATTTCTGTAGTCCTTATCAAATTGTTGGAAAATCC
Organism: Acanthosepion pharaonis; assembly: GCA_903632075.3. Classification (NCBI taxonomy): domain Eukaryota; kingdom Metazoa; phylum Mollusca; class Cephalopoda; order Sepiida; family Sepiidae; genus Acanthosepion; species Acanthosepion pharaonis. The sequence goes on along the minus strand of CAHIKZ030003900.1, from coordinate 2,779,418 downwards.
AAATATGTGATATTAGTGCAATGGATATATCTTAAAAACTGTTGAAAATCAAGTAATCACTTCACATCTTCTTTAAGATAAGCAATATGGCTTTTACACACTGCAACTCCTAGGGCAACTGCTGATGTATTAATGATTCAAAATGCTGAAAGAGTCTAACAACCTTTAGATAAGAATGATGAAGCTTGGGCTGTTGTTTTGAACATCTTGAAGGTATTTGACAGAGGTTGACATACTGGTCTTCTTCATAAGTTGAAAGGTTATGATATTTCTAAATGAATTTTTGAACAGATTCAGTCTTTCTTATGAAATCATGAAATGAAGTTTATCTTGAATGGCCACTCATCTACACTTTTTTTTTACATTAATGCAGGTGTCTCTCCAGGGCTGTATCCATGGATCTATTTTATTCCTAATTTTCATAAATGACCTTCCTGTTGTCCTCAGTTCTCACCTTGGTATCTATTCTGATGAGACAACCATTTACCTCTGTCTTAATAGCAAGTCTGATCAGTTTGATACGATCAAATTGGCAGCTGATCTCAAAAGTGACCTAGAATTTGCTGTTAACTGGGCAAGGAATAGCTTGTTAATTTTAACACTTCCAAAACAAAACTGCTTTCTGTTAATCATCCGAGGGACCCTGTTCTCTCTTCTATCAGCATGGCTGATGCTAACCCCCCAGAAAAGTGAATTGTTATGCTTTCTCAGGCTAATGTTCTTAGCTGACATGGTGGAAATATTATATTGAATCAATTGCTAGGTCTGCTGCTAGGAAAGTTGGTTCACTGTGTCATGCTAGACAATTTTTCTCTTCAGAATCTATCTTATATATTTATAAGTTTACCATTCATTGAATATTGCTACCACATATAGTCTCCTGTTATATATTTAGAAATTCTTAATAAAATTCAAAGAAGAATCTGCAGTGTTACTGGTGTTGACCTGGCATCCCAGCTTCAGTCACCTTCCCACTGATATAATGTAGCTTCCCTGTGACTTTTCTATAAATACTTTCATAGTAATTGTTCTGATGAACTTTCCTCTGTGATACCGTGACGTTATGAATTTAAGCACAGTACTAGGTTGGCAACAAGGTATCAACATCTTACAGTTGAATTGGCTTGATGTAACTGTAAGTTCTATGCTAACAGTTTCTTTTCTCACACTTCTCACTTATGGAACTCTCTTCTGTCTTCTGGCCTTCCAGCCAAATCTGATCTTCAAAAATTTAAATATAATGTCAATTATTATCTACTGTCTTATTGATTCCTCTTCTTTTATTGTTCTCGCTCCTCAATAATGTCTTTTTTCCTTATTCTTTCACACTCAGTAATCACTTGTATCTTAGGGACTTTATTGCCTTAATGAAAGGATTACAGCATATATATATATATATATATATATATATATATATATATATATAATGTCAGGTTACTCTATGAGTGCTATTGATACAAGACCTTTCAAGGAATGGATGAACCTTCTTGTAGGGTCAATGCCCATCTAGCATAATGGTAGTAACTAGGCTCCATAGCTATGTAAGCAGCCAGTACATTGATGACATGGCATCAGTGGGTGAATAGTTTCCTAAACTGAAGTAGATGGCTAGGGTGGAGGGATTCTCTATTGGAATCAATTGGTCAGGTCAAGACAGATAATGTTTCAGACCCTTCTTTGGATTTGGTTGAGAATCTCAAGATATAAAGCAGGAGCACCAGACGAGATATAGCAGCAATATTCAATGCATGGCCAAATGGCAGATTTATAAATGTGGAAGATAGATTCTGGTGAAGAAAATTGTCTGGTACGATACAGTGAACAAACTGTTGTTGACAAGGAATTCTACATCATGAATATAATGGTTGATTTCTTCTCTGTAGTAGATTACATAACCTTCCTCAATCTGATGTCCACTGAAGCCTCTCCCCTTGTTCCACCTAGTCCTTTGATGTGCCAGGTGTAGCATTTTACTGAATCACAAATGATGCAGTGTAAGACACTGTCAGGTAAGAAACAGGCTCAATGGAAGATCTCATAATTACTGTAAAATTGAAAAAGTTTAAATGGTATGGACAATTCATTAGAGAGAAAAATGTTTCCACTGCCATTCTTTTCACAAGCAATGTGCAAAAGAAGAGGTAAACAGAAGAAAATAATGGGTCGACTGGAAGATCCACAGACACTCAGGCATTGGCATGCAACTGTGACATATGGAGGGAGCTGGTCATGGGCTCAATTATCATATTATGAGACTGATGAGGTGAAGTTTATGACTTTAGATTTATTTGTTCTGGCATCATCATGATTTTGTATTTGGCTTAAAACCTAAAAAGTGGGTTAAAATTGTTAACGTTTGATAATATTCCTTCACTTTTTTTTAAGGGTGAACTGGATGCACTTGATTTTTTTTTCTTTTCTTTTTGGCAAAATTTATATTTTGTGCTTGCATAGAATAATGATGTTGAATAGCATCCCTTTTCTTCCTGTGATATCATTTGTCACTAAGCTTTGGCTTCAATGGTTGAGGGACGAGAATCTTGGTGGGGCACATCAAAGGACTAGGCGAAACAAGGGGAGAGTCTTCAGTGGACATCAGATTGAGGAAGGTTATTTTTTATATAAACATAAATTAAATATATCCAAAATGTACACTTTGTGAACAACAATTAACTATAAAACACATAAATGATAGAATGCAAAGGATATATGCAAATACACTATAAACACTATTGTTTGGGGAAGCTAATTTTCTTCCCCTATAAAGTATAACTCAAAATACAATTGAGTTACTTCCCTTGTCTGGAAGAAGAGTACGGCACTTCAGGATTAAATATGGTGACTAGCTGACACACACATGGAATTCATGGTTTCAATCCAAATAAATTCTTGCTGTTCTTAGACGGTAAATGAATAAAAGTTGTTTTATTGTGGGTTAAAATACACTTGTCTTTTATTTTCTTTCCTTTTTGTTCATCCCAGCAACCTGGGATATAACAACTATAATTTTGAGATAATATTTTAAAAAGTTCCCATTTCTCATTTAATAAGTTTACTGAAGGAAACAGGTCTTCTTAAACTCTTGTAGATACAACACACACAAAAATCTCCACAGAATATTTGTCTACCAATACAAAGTATTCACATCCCAAAAAATCTATCTATGAAGCAATCAAAGAATAATATAAAAACGTGTTTAAAAATTACTTGATGTGAAAAACTACCTAATTCAGCATGAAATGACCCAAAAGGTTGATGTGCCGATAAACAATACATTATCTTAACCTTATATCCAAAGCAGATGCTTTAATAATAGTGTAATGACTGACATGCCATAATTAAAAACAGAAAAATATATGAGGGTGACGTTATGAAAGTTTCTTTCATAATCAGGCATATTTGCAAGCTTAAGTAAAAGCAAAAATGTCACTATGCTTTGAAATAAACAATTTCTCTTAAAAGTAAATGCTCACACTTTACAAACATACTTTTCAGATTACATATGCACACATTTTGTACAAATTGAAACCATTATAAGTTAAGAGTGCTTTAAGGTGCAACTTCAATAGTTTTCGTCTAAAATTTACAACAATGAAATCTGAACTTCAGTTGGTTTCCTCCTCTGCTGATTATTTAGAAAATTTTTATAGGTTCAGAGACGATCTAAAGTAAATGATTTTTCAATTTATTTAATATCCATCAGAAAATATCAGATGTTATAATAAAATGTTTGACTAAATCAATTTTTGAAATGAATTGACAGGTTTCCTGTTTTTATTTTATTTTTGGTGTTGTAGGGAGATATTTTTTACTTGTTCTAATTAGTTAAGTCACTGTTCAAAATTTAGTTCTGGTCAATAGACTCTCCAGTTTTAAGGTAAATGAAACTATAACTATCATTTGTATACTTATAAAAACAAATTCCATAACTACCTATTTGTTTATATTTATATATTTGGTTCAAATCTGGATTATTTCTAAATTTGTATAATAATTCCTTGTTTTATCTATTGGGAGTTAAGAAAACACTATCTGCATCCCAGTGCCGAAAGCTAACCCCCAAAGAAAAGGGCTACTTGTTTACTGTACCTATCTCTACTTTTTGACTCTCATGTAAACCAGACCTATGCCTGCCTGTTTACTTTATGACAATTCATTAATAAATAACCTGGAAAGATTGATATATCATAAAATAAACCAGATCTATCTTGACCTTTTGATTCTCATGTAAACTAAATCTATGTCCACCTATTTTATGACAATTCATTATGAAATGATCTGGAAAAGATTAATACGCCATAATACATTGACTCTCATGCAAACGAAACCTATATCTATCTATTATATGACAGAGTTTGGCATTAAGTAACCTGGGTAAGGTTGATATGCTATCAGACAAAATAAACCAAATCAGAACAATAACATCAAATATAGCAATGCTGAGAGATTGGAGGAAAAAAAAAAGAATAATTTTATATTTTTAGATATTAGTTTTCTGCTAGCCATAAGAATATTCAGACCTCAATTAGTTAGAACAGATATCACAGTAAGACGGGTTTCTTCAGACAATAGGAATGCAAATTGTTAACAGCTTATTCTTTATTATTCATACTGTTTACTAGTGACAATAGAATGATGGTCTGAGTAGTTGCAATGAAATTAATTCTAATTAAGATGAAAGAAAAACCACTAAAAGAATTAATCAGTCAGTTATGTGCTATACGTGATACATGCTTAGACAATCGTGTATCTTTTGATACATGACTGACAAGGCAGATTTTTTCCCACAGTAGGTTGCCATTTCTTTCTGTGGTAGGTCAGTTGCCATCCAAAGTTAGAACCTGGTCTGTTCTGCTATTTACCCACAGCTAGTGGGAGAAGACTCTTTTCCAAGAGTATTAGCATGTAAGTTAATGTAATGGATTTGAGTGGAATTCAAACTCAGCTCTCCAATTCCTCAATCCAAGCAACTATCCATTGCTCCACTGTGCCTCCTGGTTCATAATGCTTCATCTTATAAAATCAGAGAGCTGAGTTCGAATTACAGTCAAGTTCATTACATTCACTTATGTGTAAATACTCTTGGGAAATGTATGAATCCACCTCCTCTCCCAGCTATGGGTTAACTAGCAGGACTTATATTGGGAAATATTGTTAAAAAATTATTAATTCAATATTCACTCACAAAAACAATATTATTCTTATAATCCAAAATCTTCTGGCTTTAAACAACCCAAAAAGGATTTATAAGATGTAAAAAAACAAATCAATTATATAAATTCAAGATAATATCATCAGATTAACTGTTTGTGAATGAGAAAGTAAGCACTCTTTTTTTTTTTTTTAGTGTAAAAGTGATAATTTTCAAAAGTGAGATTTTTTTGTAAGCAATGTTTTATTCATTTATTTATATATTTTGCTTATTCAGACAAACATTTACATCTTTGCTGTTCACATCATAACATTTCAGCCAATGTATTCTCCTACCTTCTCTCAGGAGCATTTTCAATCCATTAACATTTAGGGAATTCTTTATTTTCCTCAGGAGGCTGTGATGTTCTCATCCTGTTTTGTGATGTCCAGCATCCTCCCCAAGGATTGAACATGTAGCTTCTCTTTATCACTCTAATGATCCTTTTTAATGAGCTTAACTGTTCTCCCCTCAAGGTTGTCTCAGCTCTTTTTGTCTCCTAAGACTTTCCAATGTAATCAGAAATTGCTAAGCTCAGATATTCATCTCATAACACCAGCTGTCAAAATGAATTGACTGTAGCAAGCACTTTGTGCTAGCAGGCTTATATCTTGTGGACATTCATTTGTACAGGCATAGAATAAAGACATCATTTTCTTTGTTGTTGCCTTTTCATTTTATATCAACTGGACTTTTCAGTTTGGTTAAAAAGAAAAAAGAAGAAAATATCACAAGTGCAGCATCAATCCATGTCATTTAGATCTATAAACCATCTTAATTGGACTGAGAAATATTTGGCAAAACATCAGATGTGAACCAAATAAGAGATTCAGCTCAAAGCTCTCTGATAATTACCTGATGCAATTTACACCTGATGAAATTAAATTGCACTGACCAAAATTGTAACATTATGTAGATAAAGTATTCATTTATTTTCTTATGGCTTATCAACCCTTTGCAGGTTATTTAAAGCCAAAACACATTTTAGATTTTTAGGAGTTTGCTTATAGTAACCAGTATCCCAAAGCAGTCCCTCATCTAAGTACTGATTGGGCTCAATATGCTTAATTTTAGTGATCAAACAAGAACCAGAGTTTTCAGCATGATTTGACTGCAAGCTGAAGGGTTTTGTTACTAGTTAGAAAAAATGTACTAATTAACAAATGACCCCAACAAGCAGTTTTAAATATATTTCTGAAAATAAAAATATCTGCTACCATGGAGTTCAGATGATACATCAATGTGTGAAAGTCTAGAATTAATATAGACAAATAAATGGTCAAGTGTTGAAGACAGTTGTCTCAGGTATCTAGACAAGATATATTTGGTTATTTGATAGGGTCAGCAGACTGTTAACACTTAAGTCTTATATTTCCATAAGGTCGTAAGTCTTGATAGGCATTAGCATCAGTCATAACAATAAAATAAGTAAATAAATAAAGATAAGGAACTGAAGAAAACAGATTTGTTTATCAAAATAACTATGTAGTGGGCTTGATTGACTTTTTATTTGACACCAGAATTGTTGAACATAAATAACGCATTTTCATTTAAGGAGAAGGTGAAGGACTTCCTTATAAAAGGAGTTTCTTCCTTAAACTTTTCAGTGAGTATATATACCTCTTTGAAAACACATGAGCCTTTAACTGCTAGGAGGAATGAGCAAGTAAAAAAAAAATTAGTAATCTATCTCACTCATTTCTTCTCTCTCCTTTACTGAATTAATTAACAGAATTTCCCTACTGAGGATAATAAAACTAGCCAGTTCTAACTATATGCATTGTACTGTTTAACATCATGAGAAGAAAGCTTTCTCCCAATGAGAAAATATCTAATTTGATTTTCAGCAAGAGGCAGAGATGAGCTAAATCTAGTGTATTGGCCTCAAGAAAGTATTGGAAGCGAATATGACAACACAAATGACTCGGTTCCTTTGAAAACACTGACTACAGTTGCCAAACACCTTTTCAGGCCTCAATAATGGTCACCAGATGTAAAAAGAACATGGTAGAAGAACCATGAACTATATAAGCTTGCTTTGTACAAAGTGCTTGTTACAATCAATTTTTTTTTACAGCTGCTACTATGAATTGGATATCTAAACAATTAGGATTCATTGGTCAGTCAAATTTTGTATGCAGTAAGTAATTTTGTATGCAGTGAGGATTGAACTCACTAATCAGTAATAATCATCAACCAGACTAGCCTCACCAACCTTTACTCCATTCTGAGATGCCTGTGACTGTATCCAAACATTAAGAGTAATTATTTTTTATTGATTAAAGAATTTAACTTTTTATTCATTTCACCCCAAACAAGATGATAATTTCCCTAAGAAGCACTGGGTTACTGGGAGTGAAAGAGAATGAGAAGACTTTAGTGAAGAGAAAGGACAATCAAAGAACAGGATTCAGGAAGACAGATGTCAATTGGCATTGCATTTGAATTTTTGAAGATTATAAGTAGCAGGGAAGCAAGAAATCAGAAAGGAGTTCCACAGACAAGATGTGCAAGAAAAGAAACTATTAGAATAGAACATATGGTTGCATTTAGCTAGTTCAACAGTAAATCAGTGAGACCTAGTTGCTAATCTAGTAGCGCACTTAAATTCATACAGTTAAAGTGGCAAAGAGGAAAGCTCATTAGAACAATTTCTATGAAAATATTTGTAGAAAAAACAAAGGGAAGATATTTCATCAATGATTTGACTAGATATGAGGAAGAGGTTTATTTATTTATTTGTTTCTTTTTTTCTTCAATGGAAAATAGTAAAAATATGCTTAATATCAAACTGAAGGATTGAAACTCTTATAATCTAAACTCCCCACTCACAAACAAATGGCTAACAAAAGTACAAATGCAAGATATACTCTACCTTTTTTTTTTTTTTATTTCTCTTTTCACTTTGCTGCTTCCTAACTTGAAATGAGTTTTTATATCTGTTAACATTGGTTTTCCAACAACAATTTTCCCCAAACCTCCTCATTTCTTCTGAAGTTGCCAAGATGAAGAGGGTGGGGACTGTGGCTTCTTCCACCCTTCTCACACCCAGAAATCTCCTCTCTTCCAATCTTATGAAGTAGGATGTTTTTACTGACAGACACATTACAGAGAGAGAGAGAGAGAGAGATTTGGTTGCAATTTAACAGTGGAAAAAAGAAAAACCCTATACATCGACAAGCCATGCTGTCAGCAGCCAATTTTACGGTCACTCATCCAAGCATAAATTCTCCGTCAGCTTTGTCAATGGTTTGTCGCTGCTGGTCATAAGAATGCCGTTTGTAATCAATGCAGGCATGCACGCTTCAGTGTGTACAATGTGGGTGAACAGTCTTGCTCGCTAAATTCATTCATTCAACTTTCTTTTTCTGCCTTTCCGAACTCCGAAAAAGGAGAGAAGTGTGTGGTAATGATCCTGATGGATTTTTTTTTTTATCACAAGCTATGTGTCTGTATGTGGTTATAGGTTCTTATTCAGTATGTTGACGTGTGTAAGTGATTTAAAGGTAGATAAAACGATGCGTATATATGTCTTGTACTAGGAGTTAAATAGTTTCACACACAAGGTAAGTATATATTGTTAGCCTCACCTACCTCAATTTTTTTTTTTTTTTTTTTTTTACACTGATATCTGCACTTTATAAATGTTCAACTACAAAATATATATGAAATATACTTTTAATATATAGAATTTAAACAAAAATATATATATGAAATATACTTTTTAATATATAGAATTTAAACAAAATATATATATGAAATATACTTTTAATATATAGAATTTAAACAAAAATATATATGAAATATACTTTTAATATATAGAATTTAAACAAAAATATATATGAAATATACTTTTAATATATAGAATTTAAACAAAAATATATATGAAATATACTTTTAATATATAGAATTTAAACAAAAAGTGGAGAAAATTTTTGTTGACAACGCATTTCACCTTTATTAGGAAGGTGTCTTCAGGTCAAAATGAAAGACAAATCTTTGTTTTTTGGGGCTTTTTTTTGCAGAGGATGGGGGTTAAACACGGATTTGTCTTTCATTCTAACCTGGAGATATTTACCTAACGAAGGTTGTCAGTAAAAAGCCTTTCCATTTTGTCTCATTTCTCCACATATAATTCGATGAATTATCAAATCAGTAACGATTTCTGTTCAGTTATCTATCTAGTCTTTCTCAAGCCTTGACAAACATTTCACACATCTCTCTCTCTCTCAAAAAATCACTCTGCCAGAAAATAAAAAATATCTTATTAATTTTTTTCCCTTTCTTTTAAGTTTTCTTTGAGAGGGGAACCCATTTCATGCCTTCTGTTTGATTTTATTTATTTATTTTTATTTTTTATTTTTTTAATAAAGTGATACCTAAATTTTTATTTGAATGTGATTGGACTATGTGTAATATTACAGATGCAGTGTGTGTTATGTAATCCTTGTGTGAATATGCTGTGTAGATTTGAACTGTGTTTGCACACAAAAATGTCTCTGTGTGTCACAAACGGCAGAGAACTTTTTGTCTGGTTGGGTGTATGTATATATGTATAAGTGTCTGAGTATGCAACTCTTTGTCAGATCTATGTATGTGAAAAATATGTAATATGTGTGCAAGTACATTATTTGTATGTATAACATCAAGTATAAAACTTTTTTGTAGCTTTTAGCTGTCTTTCCTCTAGATATCAGGAAGTATTTTTCTACAATTTAAAAAAAAAATAGATTGAAACATTCTTTTATATCAAGTTAGTTCTTCCACAACACTACATTTCTGTCTCAAGATGGTAGTTTCTGAAGTTAAGGGAGGAGTAAGGGAGTCTTTTTCTTCCAATTATTTACTGTAAAATGAAAACAGAAATGTACTGTAAATTATAAAGGGCCATGTTTCTTTACTAGTTTTAACTTATTTATTTCTCTTCTCATTTGATAGACTTGGAGAAAAATAATTGTTAGATAAAAAAAAAAAAAAAACTCCCCTATCCACCATTTCAAGTTAAATTTAAATATTAAAAAACTCAAAAAAACAACAATCAGAAAAATAAAAGGACAAAAAATTGAACTCCACCCACTGGAATGAGAATGAATGAGGAAGTGGTTAACAAAAATGAGGGTGGGTGATTATAAAGATCAGAGAATAAATATGAGGCCTGAATATAGTTAAACTCCTTTGATTTCCTCTACCCAGCCCATGATTCCCTGCCGTCTGTCAATATAGAAAATCCTTCACCTGTTAATATTTCTTCTTTTTTTTCTATCAAATACAAATCTAAATAACATTTCTGTATTTGTGTGTCAATGACTAAAATCTCAAAAACTACTGATATTTACTTTATTAAAATTCCATAGAGATTTATCATGATACACATCTACCAGATTTCCTGCCATATAACACGCACATGCAGTTTGACAGGAATATTTAAGAAAAAAACAAATTCAGCTGATGATTCAGCCATACTTATACATTACATTTTTTTCATCTATTTATATTTTAACATTATTTTGATTGGTAATCACAATTTAATAATTTATAAACATATTCTCTTCTGGGGTTAACAAGGTAACTCTGAAACCTATATATCATAGCAGAGCATTGACGTGTTACTCTAGTAATGGTAATGGTAGTATTAACTGTTTCCCTCCAAGGAAACATTTCGTATTCATTGACCAAACAGCCAGTACTGCTTTTGGTTGAAGTTTACAAAATCTATCTCTTAAAACAATTTTTCAAGAATCAGGATTTTCAAATTCAGTAGCTGTTATCGCTCTTTCCATTACTGAAGAGGGTTTCCTTCCTAACCTTTTATTTGAATTAGTGTGGAATGTCAACATCTTGATTATGTCATTATTTTCTCTTCAATTTACATGTGCTATCCATTTGAGTTGTTGCTGCTTTTGGTAGTCCTCAAGTACTGACCTGTAACCCAACTTGTAGGCAAAATGCAAGGTGATAAAAGAAAATGAAATAAAAATGAAGTAATAAAAATATTGAATATATATATATATATATATATGTGTGTGGGTATATATAATATATATATATATGAAAGGTTAAAAATATTAATAAACTGTTGACAAAACAGGGAAACTTATTTTGCAGTGTGTTTCATTAATTTGCAAACTTTTTGCCTTTGATGAAGTTCCTGAATGAACAAAATCCATTGTAAAAATAAGTGTTTTTTTTTTATATTAATCATCTTCAATGTAGATTTTTTATGTGTTTTGGATTGCAATCATTCATTGGGTATGTGCATAATTTCTTAAAAAGCCCCTTTTAAGCTGGTGCATGCCTTTAAATTTTATTCTAAATATTGTATATAAATATATATATATATATATATATATATATATATATATATATATATATATATATAATATATTGTGGATGTGCAGGTAGTGTTATGGTTATCAGCAAGCTAGGTTTAAATTACAGCCTAGCTACACTATTAATATGCACTAATACCCTTGGAAAAGGCATGAATCTATCTCTTTTCCACCCATCTGTAGCTTAAATGTTTGGATAGTCTAGGGTCTCTAGCCTTGGGTGGTAGCCTGTCTAGGAGATGGATAACTCTGAATTCAAAACCATCATGAAGACAATGGTAAATCATTCCACTGCCTTTCGCAAGAAGTCATGGCAATTCACAGCTGTTAAAGAGAAAGAAGCTGTGGAGAGCCATTATTATCTGGAGACATGGCCTTAAAAAATTGTTTTCAACTGAGTTTTGATTCTATTTTCTATTTTCTTTCTGCTCTTTATAACCTATGCACATTATATATATATATATATATACACACACACACTAGTATACATATGCACACTTGTATAGAAATCTTATTTGTTAATGTAAATGCTTCTCTCTTTTATCTGCTTGATCTACCATTGTTCACATCTGTCTATTCTTGTTAAAATATGCATTCCCCTGTATAAAACTATTTCTCTGTTAATGTGCAACCATACATTTGTTCTGTACCCCCAATGACTTTTGTAATAACTGCTTAATTGCTTTCTTAATAGAAAATCTGAAAATTCAGTACACACCAGTGGGTTTCAGCTTACTGCAGTCAATCACCCATTTTGGACAATACAAAGAAGAAATGAAGTTAGCATCAACAAAAAACTTTGTTTTTATTTCACTGAAAAGAAAATGTAAAAATGGATAAGTGAAATAAATGTGAGATTTGCTTCTGTTAATTTATATCAATCTATGAATTGGATTTAATTTTCTTTTTCTTTATTTATTTTAATAAGTAAAATAGCTCAAAATCTTACTCTTTACCCCCATATGAAAAAAAAAGAACTTGTATATTTCAAAATTATTTACACCCATGTAAAGTGTATTTTAAAAAATAATTATAATCTGAAGAGACAATAATAATAATAATAATAATAAATTTTAAGTTTCAGTAAATAAAAATTTACTATTCATATTGACAGACATTGTGATTAAAGACTACAAACAAAACAAATAACTTCTCAGAGATAGGGTCATGTCATCAGGTAAAAATATATCTGTAAATGAATATGACAAAATAAATAAAGATAAGGACATCTAAATTCAAATTGATAAAAACTACTATATTAATTGGAGCCTTTAAAACTACTATATTAATTGGAGCCTTGGGTATGATTAAAAAAAGGTATAGTAAAAAATATTGACAAAATTGCTATCAACCCCTGTTTTCTGCACTGTGCAGAATTGCTTGTCTACTCAAGAGAGCATTATGTATTATTAATATAAAGAAAATATAAACATTGTACATGTTAAGTATCACTTAACATCAGAATATTTGCAAACAGAATGCATATATGTACTAGTTAACCTTATCCCAAGTCTCAAGTGATGAGCTGTTAAGGAATTGCAGAAAGCAAAAGATAATAATAATAATATCCACTGTTTTTTTTTTCCATTGAATTGAAAGGCTTTCACTAGAGAATAAGTGAAAACAAGTTTTTTTTAGTACTTCAGCACTCTCCTCAGTATTTAAAAGATTTAATTAAGGCTGTCATCTGGATTGTTTTAATTCTTTCCAATTCCACCAACCTCTTTCTCTTGAACTGTTACAGGCATGACAATAATGATGAGTGAAACCGTCACATTCATATTCCACAATTTTTCCAGTTTCTTCTCAAATTTATATATTAAAATATTTAATCAGTCTTTATTATAATTATTATTGATAATAATGATGCTATAATATTATATAATATTTTCATTTGTTCATAGCAAATGTCTAGGGATTATCAATGGGAACTGATTGACATCAAGTCTTTTGAGATATCTAGCACCTTCTTCAGTATTCTCACCATGGACAATTCTATCTTCTTAATTCTTTTTCTTCTTTGAATTTTTACATTTTGTTCTTTGTTTTTTTGCCACTTGTTTTAACAATACAAATTTTATATCTCTTTATCATTCTAAAATAATACACATATATAAAGCACAATAGGTATATATATGTGGGTGTATATATATATATATATATATATATATATATATATATATATAAAATATGGGTGTGTGTAATTGCAAAAAGTTAATCTATGAAACTCTAAAGTTGAGATGCTGAATATAACATTAATCAGCTAAGTGATAAATTTTATTTATATTAGTTCTGTGTGTCTGTGTGTGTGCATATATATATATATATATATATATATATATATATATACACACACACACACACAGGGAAGAGATCTGGAATGTACACTATGCATGGTGGCTTGTCAGTTTCACATCTCACTAGACCAGGTGGCATTACTTATATAGAAAATTTTAAACAATATGCTATATTTATTGGGGCGGGTGGAAGTGCTTTCATTATCAACGATAGTGCATTCATAGATATCGGCACTGTGGACACAGCAATCAACACTGACATTTTCCTGCCTCAGTGAAATCTTAAAAACCAAGATCCCATTGCGGTATGAAACAGTCACCATTTTAATGTTTGCTCCTGTGTCTCCCCCTTCTCTCTCCCTCTCTCTCTCTCTCTCTCTCTATATATATATATATATATATATATATATATATATATATATATATATATGCGTATGTGTGATATTTTCCACAGAGCACACAGATTATATACTTTTGATTCTATTCAAAAGTATAAAGGACTGACACTTTAATCATTTGATACAGCACACAGAGACTCTGATCCTCTGCAGAAATAGCAATTCATACATAAATTATCTTATAATTTTTTATGGGTACTATGCTGCTGCTGCTGCTACTACTACTACTACTAATAATAATAGGAAAGATGAATTTAAAACATTTATTCTTTCTCTTATGAGAGAACAGTCTGATTATTTCTTAGGAAAATTCTATTAAAAATATAAAACAAACTGATATTTTTTCAAATAACATTTTATTAAATCTGTTTAATATTTAAAAATGATGGTGTTTTCAGCAAGTAACACATGGAATTTCAAAAATTTCTGTCCCCATCTTTGTTTTAATTCTTGAAACATGAACAAACTCATTGAACAAATTGTTACTCCAAAATTAAGAAAAAAAAATGGCAAAAAAAAAGCATTCATAAAATTGTTTTGTTTTTCTTTTAATGGCAGAACATTTATTTACCTAATGTAAAAGAAAGTTAAAATTTTTACCATTTTTTTATTCTCCTTGAATTGCACTCAAGTATTCAGTTCAGGTCATGTGACTAAAAGAGTCAGAAGGACTATCACACACACACACACACACACACATATATATATATATATATATATATATATATATATATATATATATATATATCAATTTATAAACCTTTTCTTTGAGTTTTATTATAATTTCTCAGACACAAAATTAAAAGTTTACAATATTCTTGCAAACATGGCTTCTAGTTCATTTCAATATATGTTCTTTTCATTTTCTTATTTATTTATTTAAATGATTTTTTATTAAATGCTTCCCTGATCACTACAGTCTTGTTCAAGTCTAGGGTTAAACATTATCTTCCCCAGATACTCCCATAAACTGTACCTCTTACTCTGTAACCATCTGCTTTGAGTGGCTCTTGGGCCTTGTACAGGGTGAACATCATTATTAAAAAATAAAAGAGGTGAAAAATATTGCTTCTATTTCAATTTATAAATCCATAATTCAAACTAGACTGAGCATCATTTTAACCATTTTCACAATTTTAATTTTTCCTCATCTTTATCTAGACAATAAAATAACTTGTGTTGCTTAAAATGACTTTGCATTACTACAGGTTAATTTGAACATGATGCCATGGTATGTTAAGTATGGTTTTCTGGATAACAAATAAAATGTTCCTTCTCCAACAGTTTTTTTAATGAGTTATATTTTTCAATGACTATATGAATAACCTGTCCAAATTCAGTTCATATACAAATATTATAGTTCCTGTTTACCAAGTTAGGCTAAGCTAAGGTTAAACATCTAATATTTTTTAAACTATGAAAGATTCAGCATTTTTAAACAATATCTGTTTATAACCCAAATTCTGTTTAGTGGTACCCAAACAATATCTGCTTTATTGGTACCCAAACAATATCTTTTAGTTTATCTGTTTATTGGTACCCAATGAGTTATAACAATTTTTTAATGAAACAATATCTGAGTGGTACCAAAACAATATATCAGGTAAAATAATTCTGAGCTAAAACAATATCACCAAACAATATCTGTTTAGTGTAAAAAAACAATATCAGTTTAGTGGTACAAACAATATCTTTTAGAAAACAATATCTATTTAGAAACAATATCTGTTTAGAAAACAATATTTTTACCTGTTAAAAACAATATCTGTTTACCTATCTGTTTAGTGGTACCTAAACAATATCTGTTTAGTGGTACCCAAACAATATCTGTTTAGTGGTACCCAAACTATCTGTTTAGTTAAACATCTGTTTAATATTTTTTAAACTAATATCTGTTTAAAAATATCTGTTTAGTGGTACCCAAACAATATCTGTTTAGTGGTACCCAAACAATATCTGTTTAGTGGTACTGTTTAGTGGTACCCAAACAATATCTGTTTAGTGGTACCCAAACAATATCTGTTTAGTGGTACCCAAACAATATCTGTTTAGTGGTACCCAAACAATATCTGTTTAGTATCTGTTTAGTGGTACCCAAACAATATCTGTTTAGTGGTACCCAAACAATATCTGTTTAGTGGTACCCAAACAATATCTGTTTAGTGGTACCCAAACAATATCTGTTTAGTGGTACCTAAACAATATCTGTTTAGTGGTACCCAAACAATATCTGGTACCCAAACAATATCTGTTTAGTGGTACCCAAACAATATCTGTTTAGTGGTACCCAAACAATATCTGTTTAGTTTAGTGGTACCCAAACAATATCTGTTTAGTTTAGTGGTACCCAAACAATATCTGTTTAGTGGTACCTAAACAATATCTGTTTAGTGGTACCCAAACAATATCTGTTTAGTGGTACCCAAACAATATCTGTTTAGTGGTACCCAAACAATATCTGTTTAGTGGTACCCAAACAATATCTGTTTAGTGGTACCCAAACAATATTCGTTTAGTGGTACCCAAACAATATCTGTTTAGTGGTACCCAAACAATATCTTTTAGTGGTACCTAAACAATATCTGTTTAGTGGTACCCAAACAATATCTGTTTAGTGGTACCCAAACAATATCTGTTTAGTTTAGTGGCATCTGTTTAGTGGTACCCAAACAATATCTGTTTAGTGGTAAAACAATATCTGTTTAGTGGTACCCAAACAATATCTGTTTAGTGGTACCCAAACAATATCTGTTTAGTGGTACCAAACAATATCTGTTTAGTGGTACCCAAACAATATCTGTTTAGTGGTACCAAACAATATCTGTTTAGTGGTACCCAAACAATATCTGTTTAGTGGTACCCAAACAATATCTGTTTAGTGGTACCCAAACAATATCTGTTTAGTGGTAACAATATCTGTTTAGTGGTACCCAAACAATATCTGTTTAGTGGTACCCAAACAATATCTGTTTAGTGGTACCCAAACAATATCTGTTTAGTGGTACCCAAACAATATCTGTTTAGTGGTACCCAAACAATATCTGTTTAGTGGTACCCAAACAATATCTGTTTAGTGGTACCCAAACAATATCTGTTTAGTGGTACCCAAACAATATCTGTTTAGTGGTAAAACAATATCTGTTTAGTGGTACCCAAACAATATCTGTTTAGTGTTTAGTGGTACCCAAACAATATCTGTTTAGTGGTTTACCCAAATCTGTTTAATATCCCAAACAATATCTGTTTAGTGGTACCCAAACAATATCTGTTTAGTGGTACCCAAACAATATCTGTTTAGTGGTACCCAAACAATATCTGTTTTAGTGGTACCCAAACAATATCTGTTTAGTGGTACCCAAACAATATCTGTTTAGTGGTACCCAAACAATATCTGTTTAGTGGCACCTTAGTGGTACCCAAACAATATCTGTTTAGTGGTACCCAAACAATATCTGTTTAGTACTACCCAACAATATCTGTTTAGTGGTACCCAAACAATATCTGTTTAGTGGTACCCAAACAATATCTGTTTAGTGGTACCCAAACAATATCTGTAGTGGTACCCAAACAATATCTGTTTAGTGGTACCCAAACAATATCTGTTTAGTGGTACCCAAACAATATCTGTTTAGTGGTACCCAAACAATATCTGTTTAGTGGTACCCAAACAATATCTGTTTAGTGGTACCCAAACAATATCTGTTTAGTGTTTAGTAAACCTGTTTAGTAATTTTGCCCAAACAATATCTGTTTAGTGGTACCCAAACAATATCTGTTTAGTGGTACCCAAACAATATCTGTTTAGTGGTACCGAAAAATATCTGTTTAGTGGTACCCAAACAATATCTGTTTAGTGGTACCAAACAATATCTGTTTAGTGGTACCCAAACAATATCTGTTTAGTGTTTAGTGGTACCCAAAACAATATCTGTTTAGTGGGTACCCAAACAATATCTGTTTAGTGGTACCCAAACAATATCTGTTTAGTGGTACCAAAACAATATCTGTTTAACCCAAACAATATCTGTTTAGTGGTACCCAAACAATATCTGTTTAGTGGTACCCAAACAATATCTGTTTAGTGGTACCCAAACAATTTCTTTTAGTGGTACCCAAACAATATCTGTTTAGTGGTACCCAAACAATATCTGTTTAGTGGTACCCAAACAATATCTTTTATTTGCAAAAATATCTAGTTTATCATGAGGTATATAATTTGTTTTTATCTTACTTGGTACCCAAACAATATCTATCAAACAATTTGTTTAGTGGTAGTTATTTAAAAACAATATCTGTTTAGTGGTACCCAAACATATCTGTTTATATCTATATATAAACAATATATAAAGAAAGAACAGTTTCAAGATATATTTGTTTTTTAATCAATTTTGTGTTCTTTTGATATTATATATTTTATAAAGAAAGAAAAAGATATAGTGCTCAATGTAAATTTACAGAGCATTAATATTATAAATTAACTGATTTAAAATATATTTTAAATCAGTTAATTTATAATATATATATATATATATATATATATATATATATATATATATACCATTCTGAGCAAATAAAATATAATCTATGGACCCTTAAGTTTTTCTGTTTTTTAATTTATTTGGTCTGTTTTTTACATTGAGCTCTCTAGATTACATCCTTGTTAGGATTACCCAAATATTTCATTACCTAATCATATATATATATATATATATATGTATGTATATGAGATAATATTTATTTTATATATCAAGAACAATATTGGGGAAAAATGTATGAGAAACTGAAAAACGCTTTTGTGTGACACATTTTTCCTTTAGGTCTTCATTGGACTAAATGTATAGTCACACCAATGTAACAAATTTAGTCTAATGAGTCCTAAAGGATTAAATGCATCACACAAAACCTTTTACCATATATATATATATATATATATATATATATATATATATATATATATATATATATTTGTGAGTGAATATTGTATTAACAATATTTGGAGAATAACAATGATTTTATAGATACAAGTCCTACTATTTAACCCATAACTGGGGGATGGTTTCATACCATTCTCAAGAATATTTGTGTGTAAGTAAATATAACAAACACAACTGGAATTTAAAACTCAGCTCTTCGACTTCTCATTCTGAACTGCTATCCAGCATGATTGGTTAGAAAATGAAATAGCTGAGATTTGCATATATCTGGCTTTTTTGACTTGGCTGACTACATCTTCTTGGAAAGTCTTGTATTTATCTCTTTCCTTCCAGCAAATACAAACTTAAATGCTTTTTTATTTTTAATTTATTTAAACCAATAATGACTGATTGATTTCCTTTTTTGTTACATCAATTTTTTAATATATCAATTTTGAACTGAACCCATTTAATAAAATTGAGGTTCATGCCAAAAACACTATAATCAACATTGAATGAAATGTACAGTAGGTATACGTGTGTTTAATTTTTTTATATATTAATATTCACCCAAGAGCCACTTAAGGTAGAGCATTACTGTGTGATGTTGTATGAGCATACATACAGGCAAGAAGTGAAGTTCATAGGGTTATACAGGAAAGATAACAGCTAACCCTAATCTTGAAAAAGTCAAGATTGGGTGTTTGTTCTACAAAGCAGTTGCCCTTAAGAAGTTACTTCTTACTACTGGAATATGAAGAAATGAAGTCTGGTACAAGGCCATAATAACAAGATTCAAACTCTTTACACTCATGAATAATCTGCAAAAATAGCTTGTTGACCATAAAATGGACAACCTCATGCAGAAAGAAGGAAAATTATGTTCAAAATGATTCTGATAACATACACTTATTCTGCTAAGTGTTTTTTTTTTTCTTTAAATTTTAAAATAAAATATTAAATAATTCTCTTGCTGGAAGATAAACATTATTTTTATAAATGAAAACCATCCTTATAAAATTTTTTTAGATTTAAAAAAAATAAAAGAAGGAAAACAACCAGCCTTAATATTTGATAATATCAAAGTAACACAGGTGTGGCAGAAATACCACCCACATATACCACCCATACAATGGTAAGACAGTAAAATGTATTTCTGGAAGGTATATGTGGGACATATTTCTACTGCATACTGTATTAATAGTTTCAATATTTTTATAAATATAATTACATATCTATATTGCCTTGAATAAAATACATACGTGTATATATATATATATATATATATATATATATATAAGTTTCATTAAAGACGACTGACCATGTACTGCTATTAAACTTTTTATTTAATTTTTCTTTTGTTTGTATAAATGTTTTCTTTTCTGGAGATAAAGTGTGTAAAAATTCTCCAAATGTTCTATATATCAGAGTGCTTTCACCTATTAGACATTATCAACGATGTTTATTTATTTTTAACTGTTGTAACCTAGGGAATAGAATAATCGCACAAAGGTTTATAATGAAAGATTATACTTAAGACAAGAACAACACATATAAGATTCGCCAGTGGTGTGTAGAAGAAGTAGTCAACTGCTAGAAGTGAGTCAAGTGAATTCCACAATGAATCTACAACTGCATACTAACATACAGTATTTACTATTGTATTTATGTGAATGACCCATTATCGTCTGTAGGTATGCTACAACATTAACTTTAATGAAACTTGTATAAAAGAGGGATTGTTGCCCAAGTACACAATTATATATATATAATGGAAATAAATGCTTCCTAAGGCAAAATGTAGGCTTCCTGAAAGTGTGGGGGTTGAAGAATAGTCCTTCTGGGTAGATAAAGACATGGAATCATAGGATTGGGGAAAAATTGGTATCTGAGAAGAAATTCAGATTTTTCTGTTTCTTATATTTTTCTTGTTTCTTTTGATTTTAAATTAATTTTCTAAATTTGAATCCATTGAAATATTTCCTATTCTTCAATAAGAAATCATATTTTAGAATTCGGCATATGTAAAAATTACATATAGATTTCTTATAAAAATTGATATTTTATCTACTTTTCTTGTAAGTTTATTATGAGAATATTTTATTCACTATAATTTAGATTAAATATTTCAGCATTGATCTGCTTGATTCATATTCTCACCTTGGCAAATGATTTTCAATGTCATACTTCAAGCTAACTTATATTTTAAAAATGTTATTCTGTCTGTTTCTTTTCTTGATTCAAGATTGTCTCATAAGACAATGACCTAGTGGATTAAAGCATTGGTTCGTGAATTTGATGGTACAGCAATTAAGAGCTTGATCCCTGGGCCAGTTTGGACAGACTCAGACCTCAGTAGAAAGTAGTAAATGGTAACAAGATGAGATATCCCTAGATATAGACTGTGAAATGAGAAAACTCTACACCACTGCAGATTAAATGAAAGTTTCAGTTCAAAACTCCCTGACGGTTATCCAAATCAACACCCATCTGAAGATGGTTGGAGAGTGCAACAGACAAAATATTATAATAATAAAAGCAAACAGGAGGACATTAGTCCAAATGTAAATAATGTTAAACTTTCTTAAGTATTTTTCCATTGCTCTTTGTGCCTATTTCATCATCATCTTCTATATAACCTGTCTCTTTAGGATGTTGACAATAATAGCTCTCCACAATTTCTTGTAGCTCTTAGTATATTTTGTCTTTTTCTCATCACTCCTAAATCCTGTTCTGCCAACCATTTATACAAGTTCATTAGGTAGATTATTTGCTGTTTTTCTCTGTCTCTTTACCCTCATTCATATGAATATTAAAAACAACCACAAAAATTTATGATGATTTAACAGTCTTGATTTTTAACAATTTTCAAGGATCTTTCCGTGAATTTTTGGATTATCAAACTTGTCAGTGTTACACTTTTTGTCCTCTGTTCAAACACTTCCCAGATATTTAAATTTTTGTACTATTTTGAGTTTGGTATCTCCAATTTTTAATTTGAATTTTAGGCTGTTCCTTTTGTGAGCAATCATGTATTCAGTTTTCTTGCAATTGATATTTAGGCCTTTCTCTTCGGTTTCCTTTATTTCCTTCCATAGGAGTTCTTGTAGTTTCCTTTCTGTATATTTTATGTTGTTAAGATTGTAGTTGCCAATAATGAATCTTGCTAGGACTTATAATTCTCTCAGAATCACCTCACTTTATAAGTTTAAAGTCCAGTGAAAAGAGACATCCTTGTCTGACACCCCTTTCTATTTGTGTATATTTACTGAACTCATTTTCTATCTGTTTCTAGACAATTTGCTACCAGCATAGGTTCTGGATTATTTTGATATCCTTCCCAAATATGTCAAGGTTATCTAGCAGTTCCAATACTTCTTTGTGATGTACTTTATCAAACACTTTTGCATAATAAAATCACAGAGCTAATATTTTTCTTTGTTTATTAGAACAATTTAGAAATCCTATTTGATGCAATTGTAGATGAAAAATGCAATTCCATACAATATCAACTATTCTGCATTTTCATTAAATACTCATATAAAAGAAGAAATTTAATAAGAGCAAGTAATACATAAAAATGTTTCACAAGCAAAAAAAAAATAAATAATCAATTTAAAACAACATCATTAAACATTTTAAATTGCAGAGATAATTACATTTGCACTTTGAACTTTATGGCTTCTGGGATCTTGCTGTTAGGCTTTGTACATAATGATTAAAAATGGCTTCAAGTGAATGAAGCCTGTAGGTCTTCAAGAAGACTGTTCTTCATCAGAGGTTATAGATTTGGGCTTCAAACAAAGAACTTTACCAAATAACAGAAATTACATCACTTGAAAATTTCCAACAGCAGCAACAACTAAAATGGATAGCACATGTAATGCAAAGAAAAAATAATGACATAATCAAAATACTAACTTTCTACATTACTTTAAACAAAGGGTTAGGAAGCTTAGAATATTAAATAAAAAGTGATAACAGTAGATTTCAAAAAAAAAGTTAGTAAACGAAACCCCCATCAGTACTGAAAAGGGCAATAACAACTACTGGACTTAAAAACCCTATTTTCCTGAAAAAGAGAAAGATTTTATAAACTTCAATTGAAAGCAGTGCTGGCTGTGTGGTCAATGAATGCCAAATGCTTTCTTGTAGTGAAACAGCTAATACTACAATTACGATAAATATTGTTTTAAGAGAAAGATTTTATAAATTTCAACTGACATTACCATTAACTATTTGGTCAGAAAATGCTGAAAATTTCCTGCTGTTCTCACCATTGGAATGGTTTTAGATTCATTGAAAGTTCTGCAGACTGTGAACTAAAATATATATGTTTCTTGTCATAGTTTTAATAACTCTAATAGCCTGAAAAGTTACTTCATATAAATATGATGTCATAAATGGTATGAAGGCTACATCAATGATTTCTATGGGTTTACAATCAACAGAAAATGCAGATGGTCAAATGGTTAACAGTATAGAAAGGGGACTCAGCAAACCATGTTCAAATTCTAGTACATATAGTTTGTGCTTACCTCATGGTGTTCTTTACTAAAGTCCAAGTTATAGTGTAACTCTTGCTCAGAACTGGAGTCCTATGTCAAATCTCATTGTTCCACTGAGAGAAAAGATTTTTAGCTTCAGTTTGGGTTTGTGGTAGTTCAATTCAGTAGTTGGCTTAAGAAATCTTTGCTTTTTACATTTGGAATAACTTTAGCTTATTTAATTGAAGTAAGGATAAGATTGATATATTTTCTTTCTTTCAGGAAATTTACTAAAAAATATAATTTAGGAAACTTGGTGTTGTTATTTGAAAGTTAATTTAACATTTTTCACTTAAAGTTAATTTAATATTCTTTTAATATCCCTCTCTATGAAAATTTTATTCATAATAGCAAATACACTAATGAACAACTTTATTTTTGCTTAATCTGTATCTCAAAAATGAAAAAAAGTATGCTGAATTTTTACCATGTTTCTTATACCAGAATGTTATATTTTAATTTTACTTGATTTAAAGAAATAACTTATTATTTTTCTAGTCTTTCTTATTACAAATTATGTTACAAAGTTTCTGCCCAAAAAATTAATTTTAATAATGTTTTAATGTTTACTTTTTACCAGACTTTCTTGTCAAAACTTTTTTCCTGGATTTTGTTTTTATACTGCAAAATTTATTTAAAAATGCTATTATTTTTGCATAAACTTAATTTAATATTTTTCTCTATGATATTGTCATTCATAAAAACAAATATGTTGATGATAAAATTTATTTTTTTATGAGTAATTTGTGTTTTTTCTAAAAAAAAAATCATGTTGAATTTAGTTTACTGCGAAAATATATAAAATAGGAGTGAACCTGGTATTTTATATCTCAAACTTAATGAAAAATGATTTATTAAGAACATTGTTATGTAATTTTAATGTCATAATTAAATTTAATAAATTTAATCAGATATTTTTAGATATTCTAAGGTGTACAAAATGTTAAACCCACTCCTGCTGGTAAACGATACATTTTTAAGAGTCTTTTTTGTCTCGGTACTTCTATAACCACAAAAAGGTATATTTATGACAAAATACATAAACATAACAATAGTTACTTTATCTGTAAACAATAAAATAAAATAAAAACTTATTTTCATGTTTATTTTGTTTCATATCATTTTTGTTCCAAAATTCATAGTTTCAATATGGTTTTTGTTTTATTAAACTGTTTTAACATAGATAATTAATTAAAAGATGAAAGTGCACCTAACATTTTGTACACCCTTGTTAATGGGGTGGGAAGTGATAGATCCAAAGCTCCACCAAATTATATATTAATTGTAATAAGACCTTAGTAAAGAAAAAATATACCAAGATAAAGAGGTTTACCTTTTGAGCCAAATTATGTATTTAATCTCTATCTTTTTCTGTAAATTTCTTAAGTCAATTGTAACAGCAAACAACCACAAACCCAATCTAGAACTTAGAATCTTCACTCCCAATGGAACAACGAGATTTGAGATATGCCTCAAGGTCTGAGTGAGAGTTACAACATGACTTGTTCTTTAGTAAAGAATGCCATGATTCACTTGACACTAATACCCTTGGCAAAGGTTAAAACCTGAATCTTCTCTCCCAAACTACAGGCCAAATGACAGAGAATATTGGGATTTCTTTTCTTAGTTGATAATCAGTCTAGAAACACAACTCTGAATTCAAAACCATGGAGAAGGCATTGGGATACCACTCAACCGTCCTTCTATATGTAAAACAGTTGTAGTAATAAACATTTTGGGAAGAAGTTATGGAAAGTCATAATTGCCTATATCTTGAAAGGACATAACACTTAAGAGTGAATGTATGAAAGATATTCTTTTAAACAACATTGTTGACAACATTCTATAAAAAATGAGACCGTTTTTGCACATCTAAAATTAATTTCTTTCCTCATTGGACAATACACCTTTTCAGTTTGTTCATAATGTTATTTAAGAGTGACAAAATATAAAAAAATTGCACATGTAAAAAAGGTGAAATATTGAAAAAATTCTAATGGCTGATTTCTCAAAAGATTAATAAATTTTAATTTTATAACAATTTTTGTGTTGTGTATAGCATAATATATTATAAGATTGAATCTAACTGCACAAAAAGATGAATCTATGTTTATTCTGTGTGTAGCATAAAATATAAGTAAATGTGTATTTCCTTTTTAATCATAAAATTTGTGAATAAAAATTTATGTCTATGTAGGACATGTTATGAAATATAATGTGAGGAAATAAGTATGTGTTTGTATATACGCACACTCACACATATATGTACGTACACACGAGTTGGTGAAAAATTCTCAGCTTGAGTAAGAGGGATTTTAAAATAAATTTCAGTGTTTAGTGATTTGATCTGATTTTAGGAAATAGTTTTTGACAAAAAACTTTTCAACAATCCTCATGTACGATGTTTATCACCATAAAAATACAAATATATTCACTGTATACAATACATAATAAAGTTATCAATAATAAATAATGAATAAAAATTTAACAAACAACAATCTAAAATAGCTAAAAATAACTGCATTCAGATCCACAATTATTTGTACTCAGTACCTCTAGAGTGACCTATCCAATAACCATTATGATAATACAATAGACCTTGCTACCTGCACCACTGACCTGCATATACAGTGCAGCAAAAATATATCCTACATATACTGCCCAGAAATATCTCCCACATAAAAGGAAGGCATTAATAGCAATAGTGTCTTCATCAAGCTAATGTCTTACCACTTATATGGGATATATATCTGCCATACCCTGTTTAAATAGTTGAGCCAAAACACAACACATATGGCCTAAAGATTGCATTCAAGCATGAAATAGATTGTTGCTGCTCAGTGTTGACCTCAGTGTCCACTTTTATATTTACATAAGCTCTATATGGAGCACTTTTACAACTCTTAAATATAGCATACCTTAAAACTATATTTCTATCATTATATATATATAGATATATATATTATATACACACACACACATATATATATATATATATATATATATATATATATATATATATATATAGAGAGAGAGAGAGAGTGAATTTACTTTGATGTTAATGATTTTAGATTTTGTGAATTTCTACTAAATGATTCATGCTGTTTTCATTTTTTGGCATTTCTAGAAATTTTCATTATGAATTAATTTCTTAATTAACAGCTATGGTAATATACAATATGTGTGGTGGATATGGTGAGTTTGTGTGTGTATATATATATATATATATATATATATGAAATTTTCACAGTATAATACTTCAACACAAAAAATGCATTCACAAGGAATGAGCTTATGCTGAAAAATAAATAAAATATTTGTTGGGTAAAATTGAATTCTTTTTTTCAACACACATTGTATAATTTCATTTATCTTGAATAGCTAAAGCTTAAATATACTTATGAATAGTAGGTTAAGCTGTATAGTTAATATTTCAAAGTTTATTCACACTGCATCAGAAATTTATGAACAACGTGATTTTCTCTAGAATGTCAAGCCTCCTGGGGACTTTGTATGAAAACCCAACTGTCACAATATATAAAATTTTTAAAGCTTGACAAAGACAAATGTTTTACAACTTTTTTCTCTTTATATGGGACACAGATCAACCTGATAAAATCCTCAACCTTTTCAAATTTGTCCAGGATCTTCAGTTAATTTTTTTATGGTTTGGTGGCACCCACTGAACATTTTTTTACAATTTCCACTATTTTTTTTACTTTTGAAAACTCTGAAGATTATTAAATGTTTCTCTTTATATGTCAAATTAGCTTTATAACAACCTGTTTCAAAGTTTTAACCTCACAATATGGCTAATTATTTAAAACTTCAAAATTAAAAAGATTTCATACAAATGACTTCCATTTGTTTATATCAGTGCAGAAAAACAGTCTTTTATCCTTAGTGCACATATGTTCCATCATTAAGCAGATAAACCTTTAGATTCCAATAAGTATTTCACATATCAATAAAACATGAAATGACTAATAATGTGAGAGACAACCCTTTGCAATATTTACAATTAGCATTGAAGCAGGACTAGTGCTTGACTTGTCATTGCTGTGTTTGTCACATGTCAGGGAAGCCATCTCGGCTGCATTTTGCATGGCAACCATGTAGTCAATTGCAATAAGAGCAAGAGTGGTAATCTCAGTCTGCTTTACTCCGACTTCTCATTTCAGAGACAGTTACAAGCCTGTCTTGGCTACACTGATTAAAAAAAAAAAGTAGATGTTTATTTAATAGAGAAATTTGAATGGTTTTACTTTTACATGAATGACAAATAACCTTATTGCCAAAGCTACTTGTCATCAAAAACTAATTTTGTGGTGTATAGCACATATCAATGTGAAGATGATTAAACAAAGTGGAAATATTTTATGAAAGAAAGCTTGGCCTCATCAGTTTGACTAAAAGGAAGACAAAATTTAAAAAATGTCTTGGGATCTCTGAGGATAAGTCGATATCATAAATCACATTAATTACCCTACCTTATCACTTCCTGACTTCAAGTCTCACTTGAAGAAAGTCTCTCTGTCTGCTTGTTTGTTTTATCTATATCTGTATTAGAACCATTTGGTATTGTAGAATTTTCTCAAAGAGGACATAAGCTTTCTCTTGTCTTATCTTCACTTTTGTTTTGGATCCTATTATACATCCTACAAACACACACACACACACAATGTGTATATCTCTATTCCGGCTTTTCTATTCCAAGAAAAAATATAATTTCAGTAATTAGCCAAACAAGAAAATACAAGCCATATCATGAGTTAATTTACTGGTCTTAACTTTAATAATATACTTAGTAAATATATTTATTTAGTAAACTTAGTTTAGTTGGCACAAAGTCACAATTGTGGAGCACATAGTAAGGATCAAACTCATTATGGTAGTAAAAGATAAACTAGCTTGTTAGACACTAGTCTATGATGAGTTGGTGCATGTATTATAATATTTTATAAGCAGCAAGATTACTTGCTTTGTAATATTACTTCCTCCATTATGCCCTTTCAACAATCTCATTCAGTAATCCTATACCTTCAGTGGCTCTTGTGCCTTGTATTGGATGAACAACAGTATAAAAAAAGCTATTTCTCATCATAGTATGTCTACTCTCTTTTTTTTTTTTAAATATTTATGACATGCCAATAGTAATATTAGCTGTTTCCTTATAAAGAAACATTCAGCATTCATTGACCGAGCAACTAGTGCTACTTTCAGTTGAAATTTATCAAATCTTTTGAGTGAAACAATTTTTCAGAAAAATAGATTTCTTAAGTCTAGTAGCTGTTAGCACCCTTTCCAGTATTGATAGGGCTTTCTTTCCTGACCTTTTGTTTGAAGTTGTGTGGAATGTCAACATCTTAATTGTTTCATTATTTTTTTCTTCAAGTTACAGGTGATATCCATTTTAGTTGTGATGTAATGGAATAACCTGTCACCCCCATGAGTGACTACACTATAGGTAGTAACTATCTATAAGTATTTATAAGTCAATGGACTACAGAGATTAGCTGCGACCTGTTCCAGCTGAACAGTCGAACTGTCTGCCTTCGGGCAGAAAGGAACCTGGACGAGGCTCCACCGAAGGGCAAAGTCTCGTTCGGGGAGGTAGACTGCCCCTGAACCCGTTTATGCAGGTTCAAAAGGGGAATATTTTGGGCCGAGCCTATGGGGTCAAAGAACCCATAGTAAACCAGCCTTGTGCCACATGCAACCCTCGTGGCGGGGGTAGCTAAGTATACTAGCTGCGACCTGTTCCAGCTAAACAATCAAACTCTCTGTCTTCGGGCAGAGAGGATCCCGGACGAGGCTCCGCCAAAGGGCAGTGTCTCGTTCAGGGAGGTAGACTGCCCCTTATGCGGGTTCAAAAAGAGAATATTGTTGCCCTAGCCTACAGGCACGGAGAACCCACGTTAAACTGGCCTTGTGCCACATGCAGCACTCATGGGGGGTAGCTAAATATACTAGCTGGGATCTGTTGAGTAAGACTTAAGTGAGAACTACCAACCTTCCAATAATAGCACTCACTGCTGGATTGACTTGTGACAACCTTGTGCATAACTGTTACCTTTATTCTTATTGTACTGGCTTTTTACAATAAACCTTTACTTATTTTATCCACCTTGTTTTTCAAGTATATATTCCTATTAGCACAGAATATAACAAGTTGTTACTGTTGCTAAAAGCCCTCAAGTGATGTGGTTTCTTTTATTTGATACACGTATTTGTTTCTGATATTATAGCAATAGTCCACAATGTTCAAAGACTGATTGTCCTTATTAAGACCTACATTCACTCAAAGCCATTTTTAACTATAGATCTGAGGATGTGGTTGTGTACAGCTGACAGTCTAGATATAGATATTCATTTGAATCTGTCTATATACAAGGAGGTGTGGAAGAGTTCAAAATTTTAGTGACCTCAACAGGTATTTTGAGACTCTAGAAATTAAAGATAAAAAAGCAATGGCAGATGTTTGTCATTTATAAAAATGAATGTAAGTAAATATTTATAAGGTTATTTATTATCTATAGCTTCTATAGGCTATTTAGGTAAGTTAGCATGAAATGCGATAGAAAAGTTATGCAGGTTAATGCTAAGGTGTCAACTCTTTACAAAAATATTATTTAACCTAACACAGTATATAAACACACAGTCAATTTTTAAAAATAGTTTTGCTCTTCTAATAAAAATTTGGCAACAGAGATATGGTTCAACAGAAGGAGGCTGAGAATACCAGAGATGGAGTGTGTGAGCAATGTGGAAGTTCTAAGGAAAATGGCAGCAAAAAGGACACTTTTACTTAGAATCCAAAAGAGTTGAAATTTCTGGGATATAATGAGGAAAGAAGCTTGGATAATTTGAAACTTACAGAACATATTCAAAGCAAAAGGTTAGTAGCAAACATCAAGTAACCTATTTATTGATCTTTTATATAAATATATAACAGTACAGAGACTTGGACAGATAGTAAGGGGATAAACATTACTTAGAACTATAAATATAGGAAGTTGTGGAGAATGAGGATCACCCAAGTCCTGAAGGAACATAGCACATTAAAAAGTTGCCAAATTTAAAACGAACCAGCAAAAATTATTATTGATGCATATATTGTTTCATTAATAATAAAATTATGTGTAGCAACTATTCATATTGTGTAGCAACTTGACCTTGTTTATTGTAAAGGTGCAGCTTTAGAACATGGGCTATTCTTGGCATCTACAACTGCTTTCAAGATCTCTGCATTGCAGATTGGTTCAGCTGTTGCCATAGAACTGAGTTTTGGTATTAGCTGGTAATAAAACTAACCTTGCTACTGAGGAGAGAGAGGAAACAGAAGTGTTAAATACATTAACTATTTTTTTTAATCAGTATTACCCCATGCAAAACAGTAAAGCCACTAAGAAACAAGTGGTTACAGGGAGTGGAAGAATTAGAAGCAGAAGCATTAATAATGAGTGGAAAGAGAAAAGAGTAATCAGGAGAACAGTAGATAGCAATTGACATTGCATTTAAATTTTTACAGATTAAAGTTGGCTAGAAAGCATGGCACCAGAAGAGAGGTACATAAGTGAGAAGTGTGAGAAAAAAAACTGTTTACATAGAACTTACAGTTACAATTAGCCAGCTCAACTATGAATTGATGGGATCTTGACGCCAGTCTAGTACTGTGCTTAAATTCAAAAAGTCTAGGTACCATAGCAAATATTACAGTATATTCCCAGCATGAAAAATTAATTCACATTTTGCAAATTAATTTTGATAAATTTTTCAATCTTTCTTATTAAATTATGTCAGGGTTTAAATTTTTCCTTGTTTTCTTTTTCTTGGTCATGATGTGATCTGCAGAAGAATGCCACTTGTCTTTAAGAACCCATATTTTTTGGTCATTTTTTATTTTTTTATTTAAGAAATTTTCTTTTCAAATGACAAAGGTAAGAAGATGATTTTTTTTTTTTTTACAGTTTACCCTGGACAAGGCCCAGGAGCCAATTCAGATAGTGTTACAGAGTAAGAGGTACAGTTTATGCAAATAGGTGGGGGAGATAACAGTTAACTCTAGACTTAAACAGGTTAGGATTGTAGTGATCAGGAAAACATCCACTTGGGAGTTGCTTCCACAGACAAGTGGTTCACAGGAAGGAGCTGTTTGAGTGGAATTTATTTCTCACTAGTGGAACATGGAAGGAATGTGGGTGGTTTGCTACAATGTGTGGGTCCTGACCATAAAGGTTAGAACTGGTAGAACCAAGAAATATAATTCATTCAATTACTTTCTATGGAAGTAGTGATAGCACAATGAGAGATGTGCTACATCTCGTCTGTGAGAGAGAGAGGGTTGCAGGAAGGAAAATAATTTGTCACCCACAAGGACGGAGACACTTTTGGAGTCTATTGAGACTGAAAAGTGAGGACTGGGTAGCTCTTGACCAAATATGACAGCAGTACTCCATTTTAGATGTGATCTGACTCTTGTAAAGATAGGGGATAGCAAGAGGAGTCAGGTACTTGCTGGAATAGAAAAGGGAGCTGACCATTTTTCCTGCATCTGTAGTGATGGATTGTATTTACAAGCTTCACTTGAGATCTGGGTTGAGTTTGGGACCCAATAGTTGCTCAAGGCAGGGAGCTTCCCCGAGGGGATATCCATTCATCATGACTGGTGGTAGTTTAGGGTTCGAGCAGTGATGATGGAATGTAACTAATTTGGTTTTCATGTGTAAATATTAGATTATTCTGGTGAATTTTAATTTATTTTCCCAAGATTTACTCAAAATACAAATTGAAAATAACATCTAATTCCATAAATACCTGTTAAATAATAAATAATTCCATAAATACCTGTTAAATCCAATAACTGAAATTCTGACTACTCAGAATTTCACACTGTGTAGAAAGCAAAGGAAAAATACTCCTGTATTTTATCTCAAGAAATCATGGTAATTCGCAGATAATCAAATCTAAAACAAATCTGTGGTGATGCATGATCACTTATGTCCTGAAGAGATATAAAATTAAAAAGAATTCTCAGATGAGTTATTATGGAATTCATTCAGAGAGGAATTACCTGTACGTAGTAAATAAAAAAAAAAAATTAATGTTAAGTCAGAAATTTTAAATCTAGGCTTGTAGCTTGTATGGGGCTTATGGCCATATCATGTTGAAACACTAGTTCTCATAATGATCACCATTGTTAAGCAACATTGAGCCCAGTCAATACCTAAATGGGTGACTACTTGAGAATACCAGGTGCTGTAAGCTTGGATGTGTGGGTGGTGTAATGGATAACATCTCAGAATTGGAAATCAAAGTTTCAAATCTAGTAAGGTTCATTGTATTAACTTACATGCTAACAAATACCCTTGGGAAAGGTATCCCCCTGCCACAGCTATGCGTTATTTAGTAGGACATGCTATCAGTAAATCATCAAAAAATTCTTATAATCTAAATATATTTTCTGCCTTTAAATAACCTTCAAAAGGTTGATAAGCGATAAAAAAAACAATCAATCAATGTAACTTGTCTGTCTCTCCTGTAATCATTAAAAATAATTATACTTCAGTTTAGGATTCAAATAATTTTCAAACTTCTATATGGCAGTAAATACTGGACAATTTCATCACATATGAAAAAGAAACTTGAAGCAACAGAAATGTGGTTCTACAGAAGGATCCTGAAAATACCATGGACCAAACATGAACACAACAAAGTTTTAGAGAAGATGGAAACAAAAAAGTCACTTATACTTAACACCAGGAAGAGGCAGTTGAAATTTATAGGACACATAATGAGGAAAGACGGTTTAGAAAGTTTAATACTCACATGGTAGATTGAATACAAGGTGGACAAAAGAAAACAACACACAACCTACCTAGAAAGCTTGAGTAAATGAATGGTAGAACAGGGTTTAGGAGAGATAGCAAAAAGACAAAATTTATTAAGAGCTACAAAGGACAGGAATGTGGAGATTCAAGATTGCTAATATCCTGACAAGATACAGGACATTGAAGAAGAAAAAACAAGCAGTAAATTGTCATAAAGCAAATAACCACCACAACTACCAATATTGCTATCAAAATCAACCAATATATTTATTTTTGCTGTAAACTTTTAAAATGCAGTTTTGTTTCTTTATTAGAAAAGCAGTACTTTTAAAGTAATTACAAAAATTTAAATATTTGGGAAGTATTTTAACAGACAATGGAAAATTCAACACTGAAATCTAAAGGCACATTGGCATAGTGAGCTATACCTCCCAAAAACTAAGCAAAGTATTAAAACCCAGGAAATTTTGTTAGAAACAAAGAGTACTGAACTGTTATATAATATTAGTCTTCCTATATGGTAGTGAATGCTGGACAATCTCCTCACAGATGAAGAAGAGACTTGAAGCAACAGAAATGAAGGATGCTGAAAATACCTTGGACTGAACATGATCAATGACAAAGTTTTATAGAAAATGGAAACAAAAAATAAGGAGACTTATACTTAGCATTAGAAAAAGATAATTGAAATTTATATGGCACCTAATAAGAAAAGTGGACTTGTAAAATTTGATACTCACAGGACATATTGAAGACAAGCAGGACAGAGAAAAGCAGTGAATAACCTACCTAATCTACTTTTATAATTAGTTGGCATTGCAAGGATTAGTAGAAATAATAAAAAGACAAACCTTAGTTATAGCCACAAATTACAGGAAATTATGGAGAGCCATGATCACCACATCCTGAAGGGACATGGCACATAGAAGAAGAATGTTTTATAGTATGCAATGAGGCAGTTTTTGAGAGTAAAGATTTATCCTCTTATGAACAGAGACACATCTTCGTTATGCCTATCAACAGAATTTTCTATTTCAGAAAAATTGGCGAAATAAATTTGGTTGTTGCAGTTGTGCAGAACTAGACATAATTATATTCTAAGAGAAAAGGAGAGTGGGTATGTTGGTTATGGGTATGAGACCTAGTTATAAGATTTTGGGTCCCTGGGTAAGAAGGAAATTGAAAAAAAAAAGAAAAACGAAAGAGAGAGAAAGAAACATCACACATCCTAAAGTCTTTGATCTTTTCCTAATTATAATCTGTTTTTTCAGTGGATTATTTCTTTCTTTTTCTTGACTGGTTGGATCTCAATTCAATATGGCCGCCCTTCTCGCCTGTAAGCCTTCATTAATTACTGAGGTGGAATCAAATGCTAATTTCAGCTTTGCAAATTCTCAAATTATAAAAGAAAAAAGATGCTAAAGTTAGAAAAAGAATCAAATAGCTGAATGTTAATACATCTGTAAATCCAGTCTTGCTTGCTGTTACAGGATTCTTATTAATGCTTAGCATTTCTTCTGTATTTGCTGTATAAATAGAAGAAAAAAGAAAAGAAGATAAAGCTGTCATGAAATAATTGTATTATTACATACATATTGATATCGCTTGATCAGAATTTAATTACAAAAACTAAAAAAATATCCAATGCCTTATTTTTGAATCACTGATAATAATAATAATAATAATAATAATAAAAAATTCTGATTATCATTCATTCAATCATGAAACTCTACCTTGAAAGATATTGAACATTAAGTAATGTTAGATCTGTGGTTATTTTTCTCAATATCCTCTAATGTATTTCTGTCAGTAATATTTAGTTCTCCTTATGGGAAAGTATACTTGTGTACAAATTCCAAAAATAGGAATCTTATGGCTTACATTAATTTGGAGTTGAATAGAAGTATCAATAAACGTAATTCGTTTGACTAGCTTCTTGATGTTGATACATTGTTTGCTTACATTAAAAGAACTATTGAATTTAGCTTTTGTTTGTTGTATTTAAACAATAATCTAACCTAATACCAGATGAGAATATTTCTTTCTGTAAATTTTCGGAAAATAAAGCCATCAAATATATCTTAAGATCTCATAATAAATATAGTTACTTGTTTCTTTATATACATATGTGAAACAGGTTCATAATTCATATAATTCTAAAGCTTCTTTAAAACAGTCAATCATAATTCTGTCTCAAATTAACTAACTTATGAAAAATGCATATAATTATAGAACTTGTGCTTGACTATCGCTAGATACATGAAACTCTGAGTAGCATTATGAGGAGAGGAAAGAATACATAATTATTAGTAGTATAATAATTAACACTGTTATTTTACATCAAGGAATTTTTTTTATTACTACCAGCACTCACTGTGCACTATTTTATATTTACATTTATAGAGCTATATATTGTTTTATGGGAAAGATTTAATAAATGTCAATTGACATTAGTACTGGCAGTTCATCAATAAATGCCAAAATGTTTCCTTATAAGGAAATGGCTAATAATACCATTACCAATATACAGAAATGTGTTACTGAAGCAAAGATCTGTTGCCAGTAATGCTGTGATTTTAATTTGTTTTTTATTTTTTAAATTTGTATTAACATGATTCAGAATGTATTTTTTTTATTTTACTTATAAGTAAGAAATGAATGAATACCAAATATTTCAAACTAATATAATCTTTATTATATATACAAATTCCATCATGAAAATTTCATGTTAAATTTATTCAACATAAGTAACATTCTCTAATTATTTTAGTATTATCTAACACCTTTCACTCTGTAATCTTTATGAAAATGTGTGTGTATGTATGTTTATGCATATAGATGTATGTATATATATTTGTGAATGAAAATACCGAATGAAAAATACACAAAAAATCGTTACTAAGTGAAGAGTTGGTCTTCTGCAAAGAAGTGACAATCATATATATATATATATATATATATATATATATATATATATATATATATATATGAATGAAAATTCTGAATAAAATAAGCACAATAAAAAGCTACCAAGTGAAGAGAATGTCTTCTGCAAAGTGACAATCATCATATATATATATATATATGGGATTAATACAAATATAAAATTTCTCACCTAGTTGATTAATGTTATAATCAATGTGTGTGTGTGTGTGTGTATATATATATATATATATATATATATATATATATATAATGTACAATAAGAAGAAAGTATTAATAACTGAGGCAAGTGAAATTCTAATCAATTCTATTATAATTCAAGAATTTTTTAAAACTTAAATGCCTCAAAAATTAATCACATATCTTTAAACTCTCCTTGAACCACCATCATAATCACCAGTCTTTTCAAATTGGACTTTACTCAACCTGTATATGCGACTCTGATAAACGTTTCTATCTTTTATTTTGCTTCTTTTTCTTTAAATTCTCATTGGAGATTCCTTGGGAAGCTACATATTTGTTTTAATTGCTTGTTTGTAATAAACTTTAAATGTTGCTGCTTCTTTGTTTTTGGCAAAAATTTCAGCTGATAGCTAGCTAAATGTATCCCAGCATGCAAATGTTATCTTCAAGGCGTCCTTTTCTCTTTTCAATGCTTCCTGATGAAATTTCAATCTTCCAAGTCATATTCTCCCTGTCTTTTTGTTCATAAAGAGTAAAAACAACTATAACATCACTTGAGAAACCATACACATATATGTATTCATATGTATATGAATTCAATTAACCAAACTTATTATGCTAGAGAAAGTTTGTATCACTGCTTCTGTGTGTGTGTGTGTGTGTGTGATGAATGACAGTCGACTTCCCCACACACTCTCTGTCTTTAAAAGCATGTTTCTTTATTGTTTCAGTTTTGTTTAGATGTTTGATTTTGGGGAGGACTTTTCATGGGAGGAGGTGCTCCTGTAATAAAGAAAGAAAAAAAATTTTTAAAGTCCATACATATATTTTCTGCACTCCAGGAAATGAAAACATTTTAATTTTTAGCCGAATACTGATTTTTCCAGAAGAAAATTTTTCTTTTTTGTCTAATATATTGCCACCTGTAGGGCCAATGAGGCTTGGTTCAAAAAAAAAAAAGGTGTAGGCAAAGGCTGAGAGAAGTAGAAAGAGAAGTGGGGAAGGGTCTAAGATAATGAGAGCTGCATTAATGAGAAAGAAAACATGTGGAAAATAAAAGAAAGAAAAAGTGTAAGGTAGAATTTTGATAAAAAAGAAATGAAAAACAAATAATAAGAAAATTAGTGAAAAAGTGAAAAGATATAATTTTTAAAGCTGAATAAAGGAGAGAATGAAGAAATTAATAGAAAGTAAAGATGAAAATCATAACAAAAAGAAAGAAAAAGTGTGAAAAGGCACCAAAAGATGAAAAATAATGAAAGACAGTAGAATGAAAGAGTCAAGGTGGAGAAGAAAAATAATTAAAAAGTATTGAAAGAAATAACAAGGATAAAAAAAGAAATAAAGAAGAACATTACAGAGAGTGAATAAAAGTAATGAAAAGAAGAAAGTATGTTTGCAGAATCTCTGAAAATAAGATTTGAAAAGAAAGAATGAAATTCGATAGTCGCAACTGAATTGAAAGTAGTGAAAATTAAGAAATGTGCAATAATTGAGGGGAAAAAAGAAAATAATAAAAAGGAGTAATAAAATAATGAAGATGAAGGAGAAAAGTAGAACCCCCCCCCAAAAAAAAAACAGGGAAATAGCGAACATCCAGATCTTCTTTTGCTGAACAAGGATGTACCTTGAGGCAAAATGCTACCATTTTGGAGACAGTGTCATTCTTAGCTGTCATTTCCAGAATTGGGAGAAAAATCGACATCTCGCCCTCCTCCCCTCCACTCTACATCCTCTATCTTCTTACCTCTTTTCTTCTTTCTATCAAAACTAACCCCACCTCAACAGCAGCTTTTCTTCTCTTTCTCCTTAAGGGAATTGTGGACCCCTGTAGTAGATTTGTCTCCTTGAACACTTCCTTGACTCCTCTGAAAAAGAAGTTTTTTTTTTCTTTTTATTATTTAGTAGTATTCCTCCTACTTCTCCTCCCAAAATTGGCTGTGATGTTCACAAGCAAGCCTTAGCAAGTAACCAGTCAGTTTGACTCTGCACCACTGTGACTCTAATATCTGCTTTGCAATCTCAGTAATATTTTCTTTTATAAAATAAAAGTAAAAATGGAATAAAATAAGTTCATAAAAGAATCTTGCCAAGATATTTCATTAATAGCTCAGTGAAAACATCATTTTGGTTTCAACCTTACCCGCATATATGACTGCAAATCAAATCATAATGAAATATGTATTTTATATAATATATATGTGTATATATATATATATATAAATATATACATATATATATATATATATATATATATATATATATATATATATAAAATAGGTAATAATTTCAGTATTAGGTTTCAATTCTTACTTCTCTCATTAGTTTTGTGAGAAAAAGTTTTCAATTTTACTTTATTGGGTTTTATACACAGGGTCCCCCCACAAAAAAAAAAAAACAGGAAATTTAAGATTTACTGTCTGATGAAAAAAATTACCTAACATGTAAATTTTTTAACCTTTGTTGTTCCAGGATGCCATAGTTATCAAATTTTCAACACAAGGTGATGGTTCTCTTTAAGAAAGAACATCCAACTTAGGGACAAAAAAAAATGCTAAGAAATTTTACCAGAGTTCTTTAGTTTGAACACAACATTTAACATTTGTATTTTTGTTCTGTTTAAGTTACTAAATTTCTATCTTTTGCTTTTGTTTCAAATAACTATAACAAAAATTAAATAAACTGTTCAAAATTTCCTTTTTTTTTTGTAGGGCACCCTATAGAAACTTGTGGACTTTCTATAATTCTAAGATGAGTCATTGTCATTCTAAGAGTTGTTTGTAAAACTGAAGATTTTCTTTTCATTATTACCAGAATGTTTTGGTCTCTTTCTATAAGGATTGTACACCTGAAGAAGGTCATAAAATGAATTAGGCGAAACATTATAGTGACAAGAGAGGCAATAAAATAAAAAAATCAACTTTAGACATCTGAACAAGTCTTGGAACAACACTTGGTATTGTTTTAGTTACATTTTTATGAAGAGAGAACAAAATTGCAAAAGAGAGAACAAAGTTTGCAAAATGCTTTCAAGGTATATTAATATTCACCCAATAGAAGGTTCAAGAGATACTAAAAGTAGATGGTTACTGTTAAAATGATTATGATGAATGAGTTGTGTGATATGAATGAAAGGGGAAGTGAAGATTATGAGGATAAGGAGGATAGGTAATGATTGATTCTTGACTTGAAGAGGTTAAGATTATTGTGTTCAGGAAAACATCATCATGGGAGAATGTTCTACAGTGTAGCAGTTCTTTTGGGAAAAAACTGCCTCAATGGAACTTCCTCTTTACAATTGAAATACAAAAGAAATGAGGGAGATTTGATCCCATTTGCCACTATTTCATGTCATTTTACTTTTTCACTTGAGATTTTATTAGAGTTTTTTCCACATATGACAATGGCTGATGTTACTAAACCTCAAAGAATTAATCAAAGTGTTCTGTTGTCAAATGGGGTTAAATCTTCCTTATTTTCTTTGTATTCCAATTGTAAATATCAGAAGGCATTGCTGTTAGTGGTTATAACTTGTTAGGTGGGTTACTTCCCTTTTTTACATCTGCTCCTTTTGCCTTCAATATGTCCTACATGTGTCATTCCAGCAGTAATATGTGCATATTTTTTAATATGAATTTCATATACCAATAAATACTTTATCAGAATTTACATCATTTCTTTTATATCTTCCCTTCTTTCTTTCTTTCTTTCTTTCTTTCTTACTGAAACCAAGTAGTGTCTTTTGATATTTCTTTCCACACAGTCAAAATAGAATAGTTTATTTAAGGAGATGTTAAACAGTTTTATTATCTTCTATTCTTTCTTTCTCTCATTTCTTTTTTCACTGAAACCAAGTAGAATCTCTGATATGTCATTTCCATCTTTTCAGCTGTCAAAACGAAATTGTCCATTATTTATGAGCTGTTGGCAGGATGTAACTGTCATGTGAACTAACAAACAAAAAAAAGGAAGAGACAAGTAAAGTTATAATAGGATATTTTCATGGTAATTGTTCTAATGAGCTTTCCTCTTTGGTCTCTAGACTTTACAACTTTAAGTACAATACTAGATTGGTAGCTGAATCTTATCATTTTACAGTTAAAATTGCTAGATGTAAATGTAAGTTGTTTGCTCACAGTTTCTTTTCTTGCACTTCTCACATATGGAACTCACTTCTGGCTCCAGCTTTCCAGTCAGTCATTATCTTTTGTCTTCTTAATTCTTGTTCTTTTATTGTTCTCTCTCTTTAATAATGTTTTTTTTTTCGTACTCAGTAATCCCTTGCATCTTAGTAGCTTTATTACCTTGCTTGAGGTGAAATGATTAAAAAAAACTATGTTGAGCAGACATTAGTTACAGTTTCTGGGAGAGAATACATTATCTGGCCTGATCAACAGTTTGAACAAGGGCATTTCACAATGATTTGTGACTTTGTACTCACATAACAATTAACAAACGATTCAATCTACCCAATTTTACTAAGAAAGTTTAGGTCAATGTGTGGCATGGCTTTTCAGGTACTCTCTGGATAACTGGGGTTGCCTCACCAGGCCAATAACATTAAGGTCACCTTCCTGACAAATCATGTTGAGATTTGAAACTGTGTCTCATGGTCAGAAAGTAAATGTTCTAATCACTTGGCCATGTTCTCATTTTGTATTTTTTTATATTATTAACAACAGCTTTAATGGCATCAGTTTTAATTTAGATTGTCTCAAATTCTGTCTTTAATGATAGACAGGAATTCATTAATTAAAACTGACAAAATTTTAAAATCAGCTAAAACTTTAGCTATTATTTTTACAGTGATGTTCACCCTGTACAAGGCCCAAGAGTCACTTGAGGTAGATGGCTACAGAATAAGAGGCACAGTTTATGGGGATATTTTGGGAAGATAACAATTGAACTTAGACTTGAACATTAATGATTGGGGAAACATCCTCTTGGGGAGTCTGTTTCACAAAGCAGTGATTCATGAAAAGAAGCTATTCAAATGGAACTTATATCTCACCAATGAAATATGAAGAGAATGAGGCTGATCCACTAGAAGGTGCATGGCATGCCAAAACTTAGCCAGGAAGGTTAGAACTAGTGGAACTAAGAGGTATACTTCATATGAACACTTTCCATGGAAATAATGATAGAGCAATGAGACACTTGAGACAACTTGGTAAAACTTTTGCCTTAATGATCCTGAAAATTGTGCATATACAAGAAAAAGTTTGAGAAGTTTCCTACGGTCAAATTGTAAGAGTATCCTTTTTTAAACTTTTCATGTACTATTACAAATATTATAATAGGTTTACAAATAGTATTATAAATATCATAATGGATTTACAAATTGTATTACAAATTATAATGAATTTACAAATGTTTATCTACTGTATTGATCTCTGATGTTTGTTTCTTAATTTGTTTTTCAAATCTTCTTTGACAATAATTATTAATTGTCAACTGATTAATTGATGCAACTCTAACACAGATTAGACTTTATACAGTGTAAATTTTAGATCAAAATTAATCTAATAACTACATGTAAGGCTATGGACTTCTTGATCCATCCTAATACATTTTTATAAAACTGATTACTTTTGGCCAGCATCAATGTGTAGTATCTGTTCTCCACATTTTATAAGAGAAAATACACCTGGTTCCAGGAATTCTAACCCTGCAGTAGCACCTCCCCTCATTGCACAGAAAGGGAGAGTCAGTGGGATATGGATGTCAGCATGATAGTGGGTGGGAGGAATGGGCAATTTTGGCATTGGTCAAAGGCAGACCCACATCAAAAAGACCTTGTGTCACATCTTTCCACTGTGGTAAAGTGAGTGAATAACCTCAATCCCATTGTAATATCTCTTGAAATATTTTCTACAATTGTATTTTATGAGATGATGAAGTTAGTGTATTGAACTAAAGTTCAGATCATGAACTAAAGTTGCAGCATCAGTTTCATTAGAATCATGTTAGCTGTTAAGAATGGGTGCTGAAAATTTCTTGGCCTGACACATTTCCCAAAAATATCTCACCATCCTTCAGAATTATTTCTGAAAGAGCTTCAAGGTTGAGTCAAGAACTTTTCAGCACCCATTCCTTTATTATAACTTTTGCTTTTGCACACACACTCTGTTTACTGATAAGAAAAACTTTTTTTTCTGTTTTTCTTTTTCAACTCATGTAGGATCTGATTTCTTAACTTTGTCAAATAATTTTTTTAGGCATACATGATGATATGGCTTATGGCTACATCACATTGACACACTTGTTCCTGTACAATCACTGAAGTTAAGCAACATTGAGCCTGGTCAGTACCTAGATTAGTAACTGCTTGGAAATATCAGGTGCTCTAAGCTTGAATGTACAGGTGATGTAATGGATAATGGCTCAGAATTGTTAATTGTTAATTCTTGTTGTGTTCATCATATTCACTTACACACAAATACTCTTGGGAAAGTATGAATCCACTTCTTCTTCTATGGGTTAATTAATAATACTTGTATCACTAACATCATTATTATCTCCAAAAAACAATTCTTACAAATTCAAAATATTTTCTGGCTTTAAATAACCTGCAATGAATTGATAAGCTGTAGAAAATGAATCAATCAACTTGATATCATGCACAAGTCCTTAAGAACAAAACATTTAATTAAAGTGACATAAACTCCAAGCAAATATGCTCTGTATAAAGTGAAATACTTATGCTATTCTAAAATGGAAAATATTGAGTTTATTGAATATTTTTTTTTATTTTAGTTCTTGTATTTTTCAATTGGAATGTGCTTCCAACACAAGTCGTTCACCTTCAATGTCTGAAATTTGTCTTATCTAATTATCTCTTTTCAAGTTTGTCAACAATTTGACCTCTTACTGTAGTAGTTTTCATTCTCACCTGGTCCACTCACGACTGTGGGCTTTGGCCAAATACAACTTAGTAATAAGAAGTGAGTCTCTCAGACCATTATTATTGTAATGAGTTTGATTGTCACCAAGTGCCACACTGTTTTTGTCTTCTACCAGAATAAACATAGTAATTAGAAAGGATAATCTCTCGGATCATCTAAAAATTCTTTCATAGTTTCTTATGAAAACCAAATGTACTCAGACATTTCACAATTTATATTCAAATTTTTACCAGAAACCAGGAAAAAACTCTCAAGATGTAAAAAAAAACACAAAAACAAAACACACCAAATATAACATAGAAAAGAAGAAAAGCAGTATCAGCTTATAACACCTAAAACAATCAGACCCCTAAACAAAAGATCAGAATTTAATTTCCCAAAACAGATGCATAAACAAATTCCTACTATGCTACCTGCAATTACCTCATGACTCAAGAGGCTAAATAAAATCCACTAACATAAATCTAATAAAATTTATTTCAAATATCAAAATTTAGAAATGATGAAAATATACTAAACAATATATAGAACTGACAAAAGAACTAACAGCACATGATATGAAGATTACCTGAGGAGTCTCCATGTACTGTTGATTCCTATGTCCTATCTCTGTCTGTCTGTCTCCCTCTCTATATATATATTTTAACTGTCAGTGTGACAACTTGAGTGATCTCCAAATCATGTGCTATTAGTTCTTTTGTGGGTTACATATATATATATATATATATATATATATATATATATATATATATATACACGTGTGTGTGTGCATGTGGAGAGAGAGTGAGATAGACATAGGAATCAATACTGCAAGGTAACTGTTCCACTGGACTTAGAGTGGAAAAAATATATAATAAGACTGGCTGCTGAAAAGTCAAAGCAACACAAAGACAACATGACAAGTGGGAAACTTAACAACTCATTTATTTAAGCTGCCCGTTAGATGCTTCTCAATTCCAGCATTCCCTAGTGGAACCAGAAGTCCTTACAGTAATCATCATCATCATTATTAGATGTTAGACTTTCTGGGAGAGAACATATTATCTAACGTGATCAACAATTTGAACAAGACCAGCACACTAAAGCCTTCGGCCATGATGACTCATGACTTTGTGCTAGCACAGCTATCAACGGCCCTCAAGAGTTCCATCTACCCAATTTTACTCACAAGGCTTAGGTCAACCCGTGGTATGGTTTTCAGGCACTTTCTAAAGGTGCCACACACTGGGATCAAACTCGATCCAGTCTGATAACATCAGGAAGTCTCTTTCTTGACAAACTGACTCTGGTGAGATTCAAACCCGGGTATCACAGTCAGAAAGCAAACATTCTAA
Source organism: Acanthosepion pharaonis (assembly GCA_903632075.3). NCBI lineage: Eukaryota > Metazoa > Mollusca > Cephalopoda > Sepiida > Sepiidae > Acanthosepion > Acanthosepion pharaonis. Next base: position 2,734,548 of record CAHIKZ030003900.1, on the reverse strand, counting down.
CCACTCGGCTATGTGCCCAAATAACATGTATATATATATATATATATATATATATATATGAGAGTTGAATCAATAAGTGCATAGTCTGATGCAGAGTTATTAGCTGGATTTTTATCTGAAATTTCCACTGTACAATGTTTAATCTGTGCTATTAATATTAAATACTGAATTAAGTGCATTAACAAGAAAAGTAATTATGTTTGAAATTATTTGTTATGTAGAAATTAATGTTTTTGATCATTAAGCTATGAACATATTGATTTACCTCTGTAAATTAAACTTAAATTTAAATTAACAGATGTGGGTGGGAGAGTTGTTTCATGACTCAGAAGCTCAGCTAAATTTCTAGCAATCTCTGTTTGAAATAAAACTAATTCCAAACAGTAAAAATGGGTGTTTTTACTGAAAGAAAGTTTAAAAAACAACTAAAAATAAAAGGGTAAATAAGTCGTCATGATGGGCAAGGAGTTAGCAAACTAGTGTTAGTTTCTCAATTTACCCCTTGATTGATTCCTGCCATCTAGTGGAGATGGAATGAAGAAGTGTTTTATATTCATTGAACCTCCCAGGATTAACTGACTGAAGAAATATGATGTGATTCAGGGTAAGGTGGAAATAGAGAAGAGTTAAAAAGAGCAATCCTTAATAATGATTCCTTAAAGTCAGCAGACGCAGCTCTTGTCTTGAAGCTAAGTCTGTCATTTCATTTGTAATGTGCTGACAGGATATGTCGTTGTTGGAGGAAAGAAGACCAGCCAATCTGAGCCATTCTTTGTGCTGTAACAGACTCCAAAAGTAGTACAGCTGTGGCTCACTGGCTTAATCAAGCTTTAATTAACCTAAAGTATTATTTGCGTCAATTTGAAATCAGATGCAGCCATCTTTGTAGCCAAACCATGCAGCTTGAATTTGAAATGGTATCACAGATTAAAAAGAATGATTGATTTCATGATGGTATTGGGAGGTTGGGGGGGGGGAGGTCATATGGAAGACTTAAAGATCTAAATAATAAAAAAGGAAAAAAAGAAATTTTCTTTTGATCATTTCTAATAAATCTTCACAATATTGATATATTTACCAGCTAAAAAACAAAAATGCTCCTTCTTCTACAAGATATAAAAAAAATGTCTTCAGAGTGAGAATTGGTTCATAGGCTTACAGTAGGGTTACAGAAACAGGAGTTATGTCCCTTTTGTCAAATACTTTAATATTTGTCTTCATTTTGTTCTTCATACATTGCTTTTATCAATACCTGTTTTCCATCAATCCTATTTAGTCTCTGAGGAATTTTCATTGTTCTACACATGTTGCAACTGAAAGCATTGAATGCTACTAGTCAAGTTTTATTACTTGCTTGCTGGTGACTTCAAACTGTCTGAGACAAAGATTCTGTAATGGTTATCTGTTTTGAAATTTTAACAATCTCAAAAATAAATGAATTCAACATTTATTTACTTCATTTACAAAAATATAAGTATGGAATGGTTTATAATGTAGATACATGTTTTCAAAATAATAATATAAATAAATAGAGAATTAAGTAAGTAAGATTGTTAGCGCATTAGACTAGCAGTTTGTTATGAGAGTCACCAATTTGTAGTGGTATTGACTCTCTTGTTGAAGAGGGATATTTTTTTGTTTTAGATGGTGATATATATCTATATGATAGGTTGTTTTGGAGATATTGTGCTTTCTTGAGATTTCTTTTTATAGGAGATAGAGTAGTATATTGTATGTGACATTGTATTTGCTATGGAGGCTAAGAAATCTGCCCAGAGGGGAAATGAGACATGTCTTGCCACTGCAGTATCCTGTACTTAAAGTGAGATGGTTTTATACCATTTCCTTTTATACTGCTTTATACAATCCCACCAAATGGATACTGGGGGAATTCTTCTGGCAAACAAGATTGGCTAATGGCAAAGATCTTACATGCTTTTATTGCAAAGAATTTCTTGGGTTAAAAGAAAAAGTGCACCAGATTTAATGTTACTAATAAATAATATTGATTCGTGAATAAGTAACATATTAGTACTGAATTAGTCTATATGAATTGACAATTGAATAAAGAGTGGTAATCTATAATAAATCGGACAATTCAAATTCAATTTGTTGTTTGTTTGTTTGTTTGTCACAGATTTGTGATCAGCAACTGGGGTAAATTAAGAACTTCCTATTTACCATTATACAGATTACCAATGTCTGCCATAGCAAAAATTGAACAAGAAAAGAAGGTTGACACAGATATAAGAAAGCACCATTACCTCAAAAGAACCACTCCACTTACCACTCCATTTACCAAATCCAAACTGTCATGCCATAGCAGGGAAAATGTGGCTGACCATTAGTTTTTGGTTTCATATAATTGAGGTTGGCTCCAGAAAAGAATCAGGGTTGGGAATGACAGTCAAGGTGAGGTTAGACTCGATGTGTTACTTGCTTGACAAGAAACATGTGCGCATGTGGCACTCTTCAATTAACTATGTTGCAAGCCAACAATAGCACCATGGAAAAAAAAATAAAGAAAATTCACACAGAAACTGTCCTTTTACCGTGAAGGCATTAAGAGATTGTTTGTGGCAGACAGGGCATTTGGCTATCACATCCCCTCCCCATTGAAGAATTGTTTCTATATGTTATAATGTCTAAGAAACAATGACAGATTGGCATACTTAATGCATTTTCTGTCCTCATAAAGATGTTCTTTTTCTCCTCCTTATATTCCATGTTTTGTTACAAACTTCTTACCACAAATACCAATAGAATAAAGTTGCTTATTAGCAGCAGAACAGAATTTGGATTTGTAAAACACACACACACACATACATACATACATACATATATATAAGGATACATTATAAATAATTTCCATTTTTATTTATCGATTTTATTCTTTCTATATAAACTACAATTACTTTTATTCAATTATACAGTGTGCAGTAGAAATAGCTCCCACATAATGATAAGATATTAATGTTGTATATTATGTTGTAAAAACAATGCTGATTGGATGACACACAGTCTAGGCAGTATTTATAAAGATGATGTTGATTCACTAAGACAGAACCAATACGTTTGTAAATACTTGAAATAAAACAGTTGCTAGCTGTCACTCGAATTGGGTACTCATGTACCCTTTTTAGCTAACTGTAATACCACATTTAATGGCAGTGATGTCTTCATCTATCTTATACCTTAAATTATGTGGGAGGTGTTTCTGAAAGGTAGATCTGGGAGGTATTTCTGCTGCATTCTGTATATTCATCATTATTTGCAATGACTTGTTGCCACTTATTGAGCAGCTCTTCAATTATGTTTTCAGTAAAACCCTGCAAGTTTTGATGTGTAAAGGTTTTTTGATAAACTTTCTAATCTAGTTTTCATTAGAGAAAGTTTTCCCCATCAAAGCATTTTGCAGTGAACAACAAAGGTAATAATTGGTCAATGCTAGGTTAGGTGATTATGGCAAGTGGGGTAGAACAGACCAACCAAGTTCTTGCTGTTTGCGACCTTGCATTGTTATAGAGAACTAAATTTTTCTTTAATCCACTACATACATCACGACTGGCATGCAAAAACTAAGCAATGTCAGTGTACTCAAATTTATTCTTAACTGCCATGTAATTGTTACAATGATACATGCACCGTTACAACTGGTTCCCAGAAATAGAAATTATTTATAACTCAACCTAATATATATAAAAAAACAAATGGTGGAGTCATTTGCTGATCTGTTAGCCCTTGTTCAGGTATGAAATGAAGATGGAAAATCAGAAATTGTTGCCAGGAAAAATTATGAATTCTTTAATCTTCAACTATTCAAATGTAATGTCAATCGACATCTCCAGTTGCCTTGATCTATCTACTATCCTTCTCCTCATTCTTTCCTCTATCACTCCTTTCTGCACTCGCTCCAAATCTTCTGTAACCCCTTGCGTACTAGTGGCTTCCTGCCTTGCTTTGAGTGAATCAATTAAAAAAAACAAAAAAACATTCAGAATTCCCAGAATCCTTATCCTATTAAAGAATACTATTTGTATAGTCACTATTTTTATGCAAATGCCTATCTGATCACATTTTCCCCTTTGGAGATTTTGGGGATTGTACCCAATGCTTTGATGATAAGAGAATAATTCTATAATTTATATTTTATAGATTTTGGAAATTTCAAAACCAAGACATGAGAATTTTCTACTCTCCCACCCCAACATGATTCAAGTCTGCCTTATGGCATAATACTTTATTGAGATGATTATCATATAAAAAGTCTATCAAAATTAATGATATATGACAGATCTAGCTAATCAATTCTTTTAAAGATGTTATTTCCAGTAAATTCACATTAGAACATGTCTCAGTGTGAGCTGGACATAAACGATAGACTAATAAAATTACTAGCTGAAGTACATACCTTTGCTACATTTTCCAAATTTTCCCAGACTTTAAGACTAAGTTATCATAGACCTGTAAAGAGGTCAGTTTAGAAAATTCCCAGCACAAAGTGCAAATGAAACAGACACTTAGCAAGTAGGTTGAGGGATAGTCAATATATTCATGTAAAAAAAAAAAAAATGTTCTCGAATGGTAATATTAGCCATTTCCTTATAAGGAAACATTCAGCATTCATTGACTGAAAAGCCTGTACTTCTCTTTACATTTATCAAATCTTTCTCTTAAACAGTTTTTCAGGGAATAGGATTATTTTAAAAGCCAATTAGCTGTTATCAACTTTTCTAGTACTGATGGTGATTTCCTTCCTAAGCATTTGTTTGAAATAGTGTGGAACATTGACAGCGTGATTGTATCATTATTTTCTTATTATACAATATCCATTTTAGTTGTTGCTTAAGTGATGTCATTTCTGTTATTTGGTACCATTCTTTCTTTATGATTCTGTAACACCAGCCCACAAGGCCTGAAAAAGAGTAGTCTTAGCTAAGATCTACTGGCTTCATTTGCTCAAATTCATTTTTAATTATTGATCTGAGAAAACATTTGTATAAAGCTGACAGTTTACACACATATATATATATATATATATATATATATATAATTTATACAAATAAAATTTGTCACTTAGCTGATCAATGTTATATTCAGCACCTCTATTCTGGAATTTTGTATGCAAACCATTTTGCAATCATTTGGTCCACTCATCAGGAGATTTCAGTGATTGACTGCAGATTTTCTCACTTTTGTTATTTTTATATTAAGTTAAAAATTAATTTATGTGGTAGTTATTGGTGTGAGTTTGATTTTTTTCTTTGTGTGTGTGTCTGCTTGCATATGCACGTGAGTGTATGTATCGAATATCTTGTTTATTTCTCTTTTTCATAATCTTCTTATATCCTTAGTCTTTTAAGCATTTTCTTCTTCTCTCTCTCTCTCTCTATATATATATATATATATATATATATATATATAAAATCTTCTGACAGTTTAGATATTTCTAAACGAGTTTGACACCATACATTACATCCAAATGAAATTCTGAATCAGACAAGGCTATTTAAGAACATGGCTCAAGTTTTTGTTTTGGTTCTGTAGCATCTTAGTATTGGATTAAACTAACTGGATTGATTTATTTGTTTTCTACAGTTTATCAGCTTTGCAGGTTATTTAAAGCCAGAAAATATTTTTAGATTGTTAAAAAAAAATTTTTTCTTTTTTTGGAGATAGTAATGATTTATTGATACAAGTTTTATTAATTAACCCATAGCTGGGAGGAGAAGTGGATTCATAACTTTCCCAAGGGTATTTGTACATAAGTGAAGATAACAAACCCAACTGGAATTAGAACTTGACTCTGATTAACAATTCCAAGCCATTATCTATTATATCACCCACATAGTCAAGCTTACAGCACCTGGTATTCCAAAGTGGTCACCTATGTAGGTACTGACCAGGCTTGACATTGCTTAGTTTCGGTGATCATATGGGAAGCGGTGTTTCAATGTGATATAGTTGATAGGAAATATGGTGAGATTTTTATCTGTATTTGATAATTTTACATGTAGACTTTAAAAGAAAAATCATCATAGTATTTTTAGCAAGAGGTGTCATTCTACAGAAGGATGCTGAGAATAATGTGGCCAGAAGATGTGAGCAACAAGGAAGCTTTAAGGAAAATGGAAACAAAAATGACACTTAGAATCAGAAAGCAACAACTGAAATTTCCCAGACGCATATGGAGATTTTGACAGTCACAGGACATTTATTTATTGCTGTACATATTAATCAATTCATCTAGTTTATTTCAAAATCTATAAGGAAATTATTAATATATATGAGTTATAAATTTTGTCCCCTAGGAGAATGTCTGCAGCCTGTGGTTTGCTAGTTTTGATTTACACTGGTAAGTGTTATAACAGATGATTGAATATGTAACAGATAAATCCAAAGACATACTGGAATAACAAAAGATGACTCCCAAAAGCTAAATAAAGTTTTAAGAAACAGGAAAATAAATTTCATTAGAAACTAAGAAAAGAGTGCTTAACTGCTGTCAATCCTACTATATGGAAGTGAATGCTGGACAATTTTATCAGAGATGAAGAGGAAACTTGAGACAAGAAGTCTGAGAATACTATGGACAGAACATGTAGGCAATGAGGAAGTTTGAGGGAAAATAGAAACAAAAAGGACACTTATACATAGAACCAGAAAGAGACAGTTGAAATTTTTGTGATGTATCATAAGGAAAAAATGCTTGGAGAATTTGACACTCATAAGAGAGAGGGACAGAGAGAAACAGTGATAGAACTGAGTTTGGGAGTGACAAACGTTGCTAAGTGTTATGAAAGATAGGAAATGGTGGAGAGCCATAATCTGTTTAAAGTAGCATTGAGCATAGTGAGGATTAGAAAGTTTGATTATGACTGGTTAACACATTGTTGTGTACACCTATAATAGATCAGTTAGAAAAAGAATATTGTGTTGGAAGATTACATTCAGTATGGGGGTTGATTGTCACAAATTACCTTTCTGTTGTATTCTTATGCTGTACTAACCATAGCTTAGTTAATATCTATATAGAAGAGTTTTCAGATTATTTTTATTTTATATTTTAAATAATTCTCATTACAGTTTTATTTGAACAATGATAAAATTGTGCTGTGTGCCTATTAAATATATATAGTTTATTTGTTTTGTTTTACAATGTTCCACTTTTACCAAACCTCATTATAAATTTGAACTTAGCAGAATGGAAGTAATTCTCAATGGGAAGACAAAACTACAAGTAGAAGATTTATTCAAAAAACAAAATAGAACGACAATGAATTCCTTTGATGATTTTAACGATGATGAGGAGCACAGATAGTCAGTTGGATTATGTCAATTAAAAAAAGATTACTAACGTTCTCTCTGTTTGACATAACTATTTGAAGCAGATCAGATTATATCGGGGTTGGCTCAGTTTGTTATCTCCCTTGCTCTTATTATCTATTCCACCACTACCACTCCCACTGCCGTCCATACATAGCTAATAATCTGACAGCAGTGCATTAGATTTTATCAGTTCTATGTACTTACTGTCAGTCAAAGCAGAAACTAACTTTTATATTATCTATACAGGTTTATTCCACTTCCTCTTTTGTTAATAATCTTGCTCAAGAATATTTGTAATCACCTTGTTTCTTTTGCTTTGTGTTGAAGTTAAATGTTTATGCCTTTCTGAAACAAGAAAGCGACATCTGTTCTTAATGAGTATATTTAAATGATTAGCAATATTATTATTCTCCTAATTTATCTGGCAGCCCCACTCCCACTAGTTTCTTTTCATATCTTATTCTTATACTTTTTCTTTCTCATTGTTTTCATGTTGACACATCTCCATTGACAGACAATTCTGTTCATTCCCTTCTTTTCTTCTTTGTTTTCCACTCCCATTCTTTCTTTCTTTTTTCTGCCTTTTTTTCTTTGTCTTTCTCTTTCTCTTTTGCTTTCTTTTTCTCTTCTCTTTCATTTCCTTTTGCTTTTTCTACATTGCTTTCCTTTTCTCTACTTTGCTTTCCTTTCTTTTCTTCTTTGCTTTCCTTTTCTTTTCTCCATCACTTTCCTTTTCTCTTCTTTTTTCTTTTCTACTTTGCTTTCATTTCTTTTCTACTTTGCTTTCCTTTCTTTTCTTCTTTGCTTTTCTTTCTTTTCTTCTTCCATTCTTTTCTTTCTTTTCTCCTTCCATTCTTTCCTTTTCTCCTTTTCTGTACTTTTTTCTCTCAGTTTTTCTTTTATTCTATTTCCTTATCATGATTGCTGAGCAAATCATTGTTTATATTTTAAAACCGACTATTGTTGGTTTTCTTTGTTTAAGTTCGAGAAACGATGCTCCAAAAATAATGCCTCCAATTTATTTCTATGAAAACTACAACAAACACAGAGAGCAAAACAACACCATTAGACTGATCAAGTTTTCAGCTACACTATGCATTTTTGTTATCAATGAACATTTCATTGGTTGACATACAGGATCACCCAGTACATGGCTTGTCACACACATTATAAATTAAACTACTATCTAAAATCTTTACAATTAAAATAAAGATACAGTTTATCTAAAATGGTGGACACAAAATAAGGGTCCATTTTAACATGATATGTATATTGTTTCTGAAATCTTTAAAGATCTTGGATATTTTCAAAAACTAATATGCAAACAATGGAAAATATAGTATCTGTAATTTAAATGATGCAATAAGAGACAAACATAAACAAGATGGCAAGTTATTTGTCAGACTAACCTGTTAGAAAATTCAGCAATGACTCATTTTTCTGGATTCAAACACTTTTTCTTTGTAATTTCAATGTTTATTTTCATATTTTGTTCAGAAATTGATCTTTTCTAATATTTGATTTTTATTAACTGAAAGACAAAATGACAGTATATGTTCAAATATGTTGCATTTACAGCATGAGATCTCTCTCTCTGGCTCTCTTCAACCTCATATATTTTGTGGCTCAAAATAATTCCTGTTCTTTTATGACCCCTCTGTCTTTGTGCCACTTGTTCTCCCATACATTTACCCAAACATGTCAAGTTCATTTTCATTGATTCTTTTGCTTTCAATGTACTCTGTGAGTGTTAAATTCTCCAAATCTTCTTTCCTCATTCTCTGTCCCCAAAACATCTTTCTATTTGTTGGCAGCAGTTACTTTGTAGCTCATATTCTCCTTAAAACTTTCTTGTTTCTGATATATTCTCCCTATTCTCAGTCTTTGTTGGGAGATCTACATCTCTCAATAAAGTAAAAAGAAAAAAAAAAGAGAGGTAATTACCTCATCTAAGAATTATTTACAATAACTTAATAATTTTCATAATTTCTTTTTGTTCTTTTTAATCTTTCAGGTGAAGGTTGAGGAAACAGCAGGAAAAACACCAAAATATTATACATTGACCTTTGCCCTTTGCGGTTCAATTGCAACTGCTCTGTTGGCAGTAGTTATATTCTATATGTTTAAGCGGCAACATTTTTCAAGGCAGAAGATGGGTCAGTTGGGCAATCCAGACACTGCAGAAGCATCTAAAGATTACCAAGTAAGACAAAATCATATTTATATCTTCTTCTTTTATGTCCCCTCAGGACATAAGAGATCATGGCTCTCCATAACTTTCTGTTCTCTTGTTACTCTAAGTAACATTTGACATTTGGTAAGTTGCTTGTTTTTTTCCCTTGCTCCTCCTGCCTTCAGTATGTCAAATTAGTGTCAAATATGCTGAGAACATTTTCCTCATAATGTGTGCCAGAAATTTCAATTATCTCTGATCTTAAGTATTAACTGTTTGAACTGCAAGGTAAGCTTGATTTATTTGGGAAAGATATTAAAATAGTATAGAACTTATACTTGAAGCCAACTACCTGCAATGAAAATGGATTCAGTAAATATACAAAAATAGAAAGGGGTGTAAGACAAGGATATGTCTTCTCACCAGATTTATTTAACCTTTACAGTGAAGCAATCCTGAGAGAATTAGAAGTTCTACCAAGATTCTGTATTGGCAGTCACAATTTTAATATTATATATGCAGATAAGACAGTGTTGGTAACAGATGCAAAAAGGAAACTACAAGAACTCCTATAAAAAGCAGTAAAGGATAACCAGAAGAAAAGACTAAATAACAACTGTAAGAAGATAGAATGTGTAGTTATCAACAAAAGGAACAGCTCAACATGTGAATTACATATTGCCAATACCAAAAATTAAACTAGTACAAAAATTTAAATATTTTAGAAGTGTTTTAACTGGACAGAAAATCCAATACTGAAATCCGAAAGTGCATTGGGATAGCAAAAGATGCCTTCCAAAAGCTAAGCAAAGTATTAAGAAACTGGAAGATTTTGTTAAAAACAAAGAAAAGAGTACTGAGCTGTTATGTAATATCAGTCCTTCTATATCACAGTGAATGCTGGACAATCTTCCCAGAGATGAAAAAAAGACTTGAGATAACAGATATGTGCTTCTCCAGAAGGATGCTGAGAATACCATAGACTGAACATGTGAATTAATAATGAAGTCTTAGAGAAAATGAAAACAAAAAGGACACTTATACTTAACATCAGGAAGAAACAGTTGAAATTTCTAGAGCATATAATGAGGAAAGAGGGCTTGGAAAATTTAACACTTACAGGATCTATTGAAGGCAAGAGGGACAGAGGAAAGGAGTGCATAGCATACATAACAAGCTTGTACAAATGGTTGGCAGAACAAGAATTAGGAGAGATAGGAAAAAATCTTTTAATAAGAGCTACAAAGGACAGGAAATTGTGGAGGGCCATAATCACTCATATCCTGAAGGCATGCAGCACCTAAAAGAAGGGCTTCTAATCTAATTTTTTTTTCATTTTCTTTAGAAATTTCATTTCTATATATGATTTATTTGCAATAGTTATGAATATTTTTAAAAACATACATTGTTTAAGCTATGGAGTAATTTTATAATGGGATAAATGTAATTATTGCTGAGTTATTAGTTGTACCAGCCTTTGTAGTGGAAGTCTTTTACAAACTTCTGTTATAATGATTGTCAGTTAAGATGCTAGTCACTACAGGATATACTAACTTTTAAAAAAGAGTTTAAAAGTATTTTGTTATGACTGTTGAAAAAATTAGTCTTATATGGTAATGGTAATGTTAGCCATTTTCCTACAAGGAAACATTTGGCAGCCAGTACTGCTTTCGGGTGAAATTTATAAAACCTTTCTCAGGAAAATGGATTTCTTAAGTTCAGTAGCTGTTATTGCTCTTTCCAGTATTGATGGGTGTTTCCTTCCTAAGCTTCTATTTGAAGTGGTGTGGAATGTTAATAGTGATTATGTCATTATTTTCTTTTAGTGTTACATGTAAAAATTAATTTTATTTGTTACCGCTCTTGGTAGTCCTCAAGTGATGTGTTATTTGGTACAGTTCTTTGGCATTCTGTAGTGCCAATTCACAATGTTCGAAAAAAGATGATCTTTGCCAAGGTTCTCAGGAATTACTCATTCAAAATCCTTAGGTTATAATATTTTTCATATATAGTTAAATTTTTAAAAAATGTTATTTAGAAAAATAGATAAATAGAATTAAGTATCAAATACTAATATGAGATTGTATTTTTTCATCCCATTTGTTACTAATAGGACGTCTATTCAAACATCTGATGACAAATAAACACATAATTTATTAATACTAATAGTAATAATAGTTTCAGCTTAATAAACCTGTATGCTTTATCACTTATGTAGCAGTCACAAATTGAAGCAAAAAAAAATTCAATGGTGGTTCTTAGCAATTTATTAATACAATCACAAGTTCTGTAATTCATGGATGTGCAAGTGCTTTAATGGATAGTGGTTTGGAATAAGAAATTGGAGAACCAAGTTCAAATTCTAGTCATGATCATTACATTCACTTACTCACAAATACATTGGGAAAAATATGAATCTGTCTCTTCCTCCAGCTATAGATTAAAAAGTAGGACTTGTATCTGGAAACATTATTTTTATTCTCAAAACATTGCTAATGCAATGTTCAACTCAGCAAAAAAAAATATTGTTTTTACAATTCAAAATATGATCAGATTTAAATAACTCACAAATGGTTGGTAAGTCATGAAAAAACAAATCCACCTGTAATTATTTATTTATTGGGGGGGGTCATATGAGAATGCATCTAGGGCAAGATAGCCTGACAGAGCTCATCCCTCTTTAGATTACTTTTGAATTGTTTTTCTTCTTCTAGATTGACTGCTACCCAAGGCAAGAGAGCCTAGTTAACTCTGCTATTTAACCTATAGGTGAAAAAAGTTCATTAGCACAAAGTGAACAAAACAGAATCAGTCAGAATTTGAACTTGGAATGCCATTTTCATTCTCTATGCCAGTAAGTGTTATACTACTTGAATAGATAACAAAGTAATTAATAATATCTTTTCCAGAGATAGAAGACAATATAAAAATATTCTATATTAAAATAGTGACTTCTCTATTAAATTTATGTATCAAATAAAGTCATCCTTAATAGATTATCAGAGTACAATGTATTGCATTGTGGGGTGGGCAATGGGGGTTATTTGGCAATGTCCATCTCTTTTCCCTCTCTATTTCCAAGTAATTCAATAAAAAATGCAGGATTACAAAGTAAAGCTAAAAGTTTTTTTGGGTTTTTTTTCAGATTTCAAGCTTTAATTAATAGTTCAAACAAATTACATACAAAAAGTGTTTATTCATCAAAATATCTCCCATCCGATTCTGTTATCTGTTTCTGTCATTGACAGAAGCTCAATTCCACACTTATACCATTTGTCTGTTTTCGAGACAAAAACTCCCTGCACCTCTTTTCAACCTCTTCACATTATTGAATCTCCGTTCATGCAGGAAATGAGCCATGGCCTGAAAAAGGTGGTAATATGATGATTACCACCTTTTCCAAGCCATGGCTCATTTCCTGCCAGAACAAAGCCACTGATTTCTCTTATTAGGATTACGAAAATTGATCCATTTTTCATCCCCAGTTATAATTTGACACCCAAAATGGGCATCTTGAGGATTTCCCAGCATTTGTTTGTAAATGTTCACACATTATAGATCATTGGTCAGTTCATGAAGAACTTCTCAACAGCATCTGTTCACAAAGCCAAGCTTATGAAGGTGTCAATTAAATGGTGCTTTGTGAAGGACCAATTTCTGCTGACAATGTACGAGTGCTTGTGCTTGGCTGTTGTTCAACCATTTCAAGCAAGGCCTCATCTTCCACAACAGGTCTCCCTGACCTTGGTTTGTTTTTGAGGTTGGTGTCACCTTCCTTGAAATGTCTGAACATTCGTTGACAGTTCCTGGGTCTTCCACATCTTTAATTTATTTTACCGCTGCCATTGCACTCAGCCCATTTTTCCACAGATAGCATAAAAAGGCTCTAATTACAATTTTCACTCCTTATCAAAGTTAAAAAATAAAGAATAAACAATTAGTGTTAATATAAAGAATAAGCAATTAATGTTAATATATACAGGATAAACAATTCAGTGACAATTAGACAACAAGTTGTGTCAAATTAATGATATAACATTGAAATAAAATTTGCCAAAAATAATTGGTGAAAATTCAAAAAAACTTTTACTCAACTTGGTATATAGTAAATTTAATAACTTTAATAAAACATTTTAAAACTTCCTAAAAATTTAATTCTAGCTTTGTTTTGACATCTAAATTAATCATTTAAAATTGGACAAAAATTGTTCAGTGCAACTTCAAGTTATTCAGGTTTATGTGATTTACATAGTAACTATATCAGATTTTATAATATTACACAAGTCAGTGTTTTCCCACTTAAATTAGTATCAATTTACAGGTAAACTAGGTAATCAACTAATATATGATTAATGAAAAGGTTTTGCTTTATTAGATCCTTGAAATAATGCAAAAGTTAACAATAATGAATCTATGAAGTTCATATATAGCAATTCAAGACCTTATTCATTAACATAATAACTATGAAAGAAACTTCTTTTTCATAGAGCAATATATTGTAGGCACCATAACTCATAATTACTTGGTAATATAACATCTGTTCAAGATTGTGAGGTTATAAAATATATGTTGGGTAACCTAGATAGTATCTTTCTATATAAAGCAGCTAATTACTGTTGAGTAAAAAGCCATGGTTAAATGTAATTAGCAGAAGCACCCAACAGAATTGACAAAGTTTGCAATAAATAACAACAAGAGAAAGAAAAGAAAAAGAACAGGGCAAAAATGATATTAAGCGAGCAAACAATATATGTAGGGCAAAGCAATAGTAATAAGGCAAAATGTTCATAAAATAAAAATATTGTTCACACACAAAAGGGGATACAGACAAGTGAGTGCAGCATTCTGACTTCAAGACAAGAAAGAAGAGAACTAAGTCTAATGAGAATGAGAAATGGCCTACATTATTGGCTAGGAAGATATCCCAGCATGCATCTGTGTGTTTTGTTTATAAATTTGGGGTGGAATGTTTTTGAAATGATTCCTACTATGAATTAGGATCAACAATTATGCAAATAATTATCAAATAAAAAATAAAGACAGTTAAAGAAAATTGTAATAACATAAATGAAGTCTTTTTTATTTTCTAGAAAGAAAGGATGTTGATGAAGTATAGTATATATGTTAGATGCCTTTTCTCTTTGACTTTGAAAGGGATAAATAATAGATTTTATAAAAAGTTGTCTCTACTCACAAGTCCTGAGATATATGTTATCTTAGAAGTGTCTCCCAGAAGATTGTGATCTGAGTCAAGACAGGGCTCTGTTGATTGATTGCTGAAGGTCACATGATCAGCCAATCATGGGGAATAGGAAGGAAAGTTAACCTAACAACACAAGTAAAAATTTTTGTCATTTTTTTTTTTTTTTTTTTTCATGGTAATGATAATAAGGTTTTTCAAGTCCTTAAACTGCTGTCACTCTTTCCCATATTAATGGGGGATTTTCTTTGTAACCTTTTATTTGAAGTAGTGCAGGATATTAAGATCTTCATTATGTCATCATTTTCTCTTTGATTTACATGTCCTATCCCTTTTAGTTGTTGCTGCTGTTGGAAGTACTCAAGTGATGTGATTTTTGTTATTTGGTACAGTTCTTTTTTGAGGATTCTGTTGCACCTGTCCACAATGTTTAAAGAAGGATAATCTTCGCTCATAGCCTTTTTTTCACCATTGATCTTAGAAATCAGTTTTATATAGCTGACAGTTTAGATATTTCTGAACAGGTTTAGTGCCATGCATAACATCCATATGAAATTCTCAATCTAAGGCTATTTAAGAACATTAATGAGACTGTTAAAAGTAACTTTTTTACAGCAGTATTAAATCAAAGGAGGTCATTAATAAAAGTTCATGGTTTTACTCATAAGTAAATGAAATATGACAAGTTATGAAATATTTACATTTTTAAAATCATTTTCTGCTTTTTTTATCAAAATTTTTTTAACTATTTATATTGAACACTGAATCATACCAGTTAATAACATGTCTTTAGTTGAAGGTCACATGACCTTCAGTAAGCACTTGGTTAACTTAGAAACAATTCAATTAGTACACTTTTCATCTTTTTTTCCCCCTCCCACTGTCCTTGTCAAGTGAAAAGAAGACATAGATATGAATGTCCCTTGCTTTAAGGCAAAGCAATAATCTCTTTCTCATCTATCTCTGGTTACTTCCGAACCTACAAAAAATGAAAAAGACTATCTTTTCTTTGCATTTTTTTCCTATACTTAATATCTCTAGGTATGAAAGCTTGCTGTGACCAATATATATGCATGACAGAAATGCTTGAAGATTGTGAGCTGTCTGTTTTACCATCACTCATATTGTGACAACAGCTTATTCAAAACACATTTTTAACCAAGAAAGCATATTAACATAAAAAATAAATTAAAAAAAAAAGACTTTGATATTGCATCTCTGTAAAACAGTTTTTAGCAGATTTTATTTGATTTAATCATTTTTAACATTTAAATTAGTGTTGTAACCTAGGGAAGGTTACTGAATAGGATAATCAAACAAAGGCTGGTAATGAATGATGATACTTAGGACAAAAACAACATATATAAGTTTTGCCAGTGTCACGATAATACTTAGGACAAGAACAACACATATAAGATTCGCCAGCAGCCCATAAAAGAACTAGTCAACTGTTAGAAATGAGTCAAGTGAATTCCACAATGAATCTCCAACTGCAGTATATGTACCAACCACCCTATGCGGTCAGATGTGGCACAAGGCTGAATTTAACATGGAGTATCCAAGCCTGTATGCTTGGGTGAAAATTCCCCATAGATCCTGTATAAGATGGGGTCAGGTAGCTGTTTCCTGAGATGAGACTCTGCCCTTTGACATAGCCTCGTCTGGGTATCCTCTCTGCCCAGAGGCAGAGAGTTTGACCAGCACAGCTGGAGACAAATCTCCAACTGCAGACCAACATACAGTATTTACTACTGTATTTATGCGAATGGGGACATACCCATTATCATCCGTAGGTATGCTAAAACAATTAGGTTTGTTCCTTGATCAGAGGAAATTCTTAGGGAATCATGGTATTACAGTGAATTGGTGAAATTACTTCATAGGAGGGCTTACAGCCACATCACATTGAAATGTCTGTTCCCATACAATCACCCTGCAATGTCAACCTCGCTCAGTACCTAGATAATTGCCTGCCTGGGAATACCAGATGCTATAAGCTTGGATGTGCAGATGGTGTAATGAATAATGGCTTGGAATTAATCATTGGCGAACCAAGTTCCAATTTCTTTTGGATTTGTTATATTTACTTACATGCAAATACCTTTGGGAAAAGTATGAATCCATCTCATCTTTCCCCAGCCATGGGGCAATTACTAAGACTTATATCACTAAAACTATTATTATCTCAAAAATAAAATAAAATTGCATACAAAATATTAAGATTTAGCCATTCAATAACCCACATAGATGTTGATATGCCACTAAACAAAAGCAACTTCATAGGACCAATCCCACTCTTCAAATATCAAATAACAGGTTGTAATGCATAGCACTAACCTGTTTATAAAGTGACACCTTCTTCAGGTATGACAGTGATAAGATTATAGTCAAGGTGATTGATGCTGAGACACAACGCGTGGTGAATTGGATTCATACCTTTTCATGTCCTGAGTATGATGATAAACTACATCTGCATCCTGGGTAAGATGATAAACTACGTCCAACAGCAAGGTCTCTGATCAGGAAGTTTTGAGGAGTGTGGAACCACCTCTTAATTGCTGGTGTTCCCAGGTTCACCATGACCCGGGTGGTAGCACCTGTTAGGGTCCCAGCTATGGGTAAATAGTTAACCCCCCCAAACTGAGGTCAAAACACTATGAAAGTGTAAAAATAGGTTTTAATACCAGAAATACTTTGTAAAAAATTATTACCAGCAATATATTATTTCCAGCAATAAATTTTTGAAAAAAAAAAATACCAGCAATATTAGAAGGCTAATAGGCTGATAGTTGGTTAGGGTCAGAAAGTTCACTTGAGTTCTTAAAGACTGGAACAACAGATGAGGATTTCTAATAAACAGGAAAGCAAGAGGCAGCAAGGCACTTAGTTTAGAGAGTATAGGAACCAGTTCAGGAGCACATTTCTTAAGGACTATTATAGGGATACAATAGGTCCACATGCTTTATGGGGATCCAGATTAGAAATTATAGCAGAAACCGTGTAAGGGGTTATATGCATATCATTCAAAAGAGACTCAGTTCTAAGTGGAAAGTCAGGCAATGATTCTCCAGCTGAGTCAAGAGTAGAGTTTAAAGAGAATTTGAGAATTTATCGGCAGATCTTAACACATCAAATTAATTAAAGAGAGGAGGAATTGAAAACTTACTCTTCTTTAATACTCTGTTACAGAGCCACCAGTAGTCACAAGAGCTAAATTTGTTAGATACAATATGGTGCCTCATTCTCTCAGCAAACAGAAACTTAGCTCCTTCAATGACACATTTACATTTATTATGTGCAGCCACAAATAGGCATCTGTTATGATCAAAACTGTCATGCAGGTATAGCCAGAAAATGGGATTTATGTAGGCTAAAATGCTTGAACAGGCTAGTGTGCCATGGGGAAGATTGAGGTTTGAGTATTGTTTTTTTTTATGCTTTTTATATTGGCTCTGTTTATATATTTTTTATTTTTTACATCAGCCGCCATTCTTATAACGTCCTTATTTGTTCTATTATACAATATATATATATATATATATATATATATATATATATATATATATGTATGTGATGATTGTAGACAGAGGGCCAAGGAGTGACATTTTGATTCTCAGTAGAGTGCACAAGTATTCTGATCCTAGGCAGGAAAGCCAATCGATCTAAAAAAAATTCTGGCATTTTTGACAGATAGTTTGCTAGTTAATAAACATTATACAATTTTTTGGTAACATTGTGTAATCCTTAAAAATTCCAAGGTTGTATTCTGGTAAAAATGTCTCCTCCAGAATTTAATAACATTCTTTCGATTTCTTAGTTTTATCTATTTTTCTTTATATTCTGTTTCCATTTTTTCTTGGGCATTTAAAATAAAAAGCATCATGAAACAATGTAAAAGTAAACAATGGTAATTTTTCAAGACTGTTTTCCTTTTCTCTCTTGATAATATGTAAAACACTGTTTTATTGCTCTAATGGTTGCGGGTGGCACTTATTTCAGGACTTATGCCGACAAAAAATGCAGAGCAAAACATCAGAAAAGCCAGAACCTCTCCATGCAGCTGCAACCCGTATAGCAAGTGTGTCCGAAGCGCAGGTACGGAGTCCATCAAGTAGAAGCAGCACTTCTTCCTGGTAAGTGATTCATTTTCATTCCATTTTGATTTTAAATCAGACACTGTCATTTTCCCATTTCATATTATGATAAAATGGTTTAAACAATTGTAAATCCATAAATGTCATTTTGTCATTGCAATATATATTTTTACATTGTGTCCATGTAAAATCCACAAATACCTAAACTGAAGAATTGACTTTTCTTTCTACTTTGTCTTACATTGTAAATGTACTTACAGTGAGGACAGAATGTAGTATTGCATTTTATAAAAAAAAAAAAAATAACAATATTAGTAGTAATATTATTATTTTAATTTATTAGAAGAAATATTGTCAGTTATTACTAATTTTTGACTCTTATTTTTTTTCATCTTTGTTGCATTCTCTAAATGTTAGCAATTAGTACAGAATGAAAATGAAGAATTAACCTTTGACAAGATATGAATAAAGGAAAGAAGCAGATTGTGAGTTTGGATTTCATTGAAAGTCTCTCCTTTATTTCCAATTCATGGTGCTTGATAAAAAAATGAAGAATAACAATTTTTTTTCTTCTTCTTTTCTTTTTTTTAATCATTTCACCCCAAGCAAGGTAATAAAGTCACAAAGATGCAAAGGTTTACTAAGTTTTAGAAAATATGAAAAAAAAAAACACTATTAAGGAGAGATAACAATAAAAGAACAAGAATTAAGAAGACAGAACATAACAATGGACATTGCATTTAAATTTGAAGATCAAAGTTGTCCAGGAAGAAAGAAGCCGGAAGAGTGTTCCACAAGTGAAAAGTGTAAGAGAACAAACTGTTAACATAGAACTTATGTACATCTCACCATTTCAACATTTAAGTGATCAGACCTTGATGCCAATCTAGTACTGCACTGAAATTCATAAAGTTATACCATAGAGGAAAGTTCATCTAAACAATAACCATGACTATTTATGGAAAATGCAGAGGGAGACTACAGTGGTGGGAAAGTGACTGAAGGTGAGATGCCAGGCCAGGACCAATGACATTGCAGATTCTTCTTTAGATTTTATCTAGAATCTCTGAATATACAGCAGGAGCACCAGACCAGATGTGTCAGCAATATTCAAAGCATGGACAAATGGCAAACTTATAAAATAGATTCTGGCAAGAAAAATTGTCTAGCACAACACAGGGAACCAACTAAGATGCAAGAAATACTAGTCAAAAATTAATAAAAGTCTAATAATCTCAAATAATCCTTTCTGTTTTCTTTTAGTTTCAGCGGTTGCAAAATAATTTTTGAAAGATTTGATTGTAATACATCTTATTTTATTTGAACAGCAAAAGAACCTCCATAATTCCTGCTTCAACTCTTATATTTAGTCTCTTCTATTTTGCATGTATTTTTAAATGACAACATTTTGTTTTCATTGACTTATATCCACCTTTGCTGATGTCATATAAAAGTACTTTGACATCCACAAAGCTAATATTTCTCATATATTTACATTTGAACTAATGTCCTCATCTTTTTTTTTTGTTATTATCACAACATTTCAACCATTGTAGATTTTGTTCTTCATCCAGATCAGAGTAACTATCAGAGAATGTCAAACTGAACTCTTTATTTTGTCTATTTGATTTATTGTTAATTGTTCTGTGGGAATATCTTTGTGGATTAAAATCATTGGCTTGTGAATTTTATGACATAGTAATTGTGAGTTCAATACCTGGGTCAAATTGTACAACTTCAAACTCAGTTGAAACAGGGTAAGCAATAACTGAGCAGTACTAAATAAGAACAAGATATCCCTAGACATGGAGAGCAGAATGAGAACAATTTACCCCATAGTTTAAATAAATAGTTCAGTTGGAAATCTCTTGATGGTTTCCCTTGATTGACAGACACCAAAAGAAATGCAGAAGAATAACAGCTGAAACATTGTGATAACAACAACAAAGATGAGGTCATTAGTCTCATTGTAGATAACTCCTCATCACAGAAATTCAGATAGAAATTGCTAATATACTTCTAGTTGCCATCATTTAGTGTTAAAACTGAATGGCATTAAGAAATGGATTGCTTAAAGTCACAAGAGAAATCAATGCTTTCATGAAACAACATTACCATTCTCAAAGCCATAGCCAAAGAAGCAATTGTTGCAAGTTGTCACACACACACACAAAACACTACAAGCAAAAAGTTTGGAGCCACCCTGTATTTTTTTAAAAACACCTTAAAATATATTTTTGTATTTTTTTTTTTTCATGTAAAAGCTAGAACTTCAATAACTACAGTTTATTTTTTTTAACAAAAAATAAGCACTTAAATATAAAAATAAATTCATACAACAACATCATATCTTATTTTCATCAATAAAACCACCACCTGCTTTAATTATGGATTTAAAAATTCTTGGCATTCTTTCCACCATTCTTCAAACACTGAAAAAGCTCACTCTCACTCTTTGGCTATTCTCTTCAAAACTCTTATCCAATTCATCCCATACTAATTCAGTGGAAGAGAGGTCAGGAGATTGAGGTAGTCAAGTCGTAATTTCTGAAATTTTGTTACTTCTTTTTTTTTTCACTTGAGGTAATAAGAGTGTTTTGGATTGTTGTCTTGCTGAAAGGTAATTTTTCCCCCAATTATATGTAAACCAGATGGTATAGTGTGTCTTTGCAGAATTGAATGACATTGTTCTTTTTTTTTCATGATTCCCTTGAATTGAATCAAATCTCCAGCCCTCTTGGTAATTTCAAAAAGTCTATGGTGAAGACAAATTATAATGTTTCTCATAAAATAATATTTATAATTTATCAAAATGTATTGTGAACAGACAAATCTAAATTTGAATTTTTTTGTAGTAAGAGGAGCCTAGGAAAAACTGAAAAATAAAAGCCAATACACTATAGTTACTGAAATTGTATCTTTTACTTTAAAAAAACACAAAAACTTTTTGCCTGTAGTGTATATATATATATATATATATATATATATATATATATATATATATATATATATATAACCAATTTATCTGTTTCATTCCTGCACATAAAATTCATAGTAAAATAATTATTTATCCAATCAAATTATATTTACTCCTTAACCTTTATTCTTTCTTTGGCAATAAGTTATGTGTTCCTTTCTTCAAGAATTCTTCATTTGGTGACTTTAAAGGAAGCATATTCAGTTTGATACTGATTAGACGCACTACTACTGTTTTTTGAACAGGAGTAGAGGTTCATCTTTTGTTAACTGTTTCGGATTGTGTTTCCAGTCCCTTCTAAAGTCTACTTCAACTTTATACTTCTAATATCTCTGCCTGAACTCTGAAATTTTATTCACTAATTAAATCTTGACCTCTTCAAATCTAGAATTAGCTGTCCATATTTCCTGTTATCTTGCACCTTTTTATATTAATACAACTCCACACAGTAACACTCTACCTTGAGTGGCACTTGAGCCTTCTATTGGGTGAACATTAGTAAAAAAGAAAAACAAGTTCTTGCCTGTAAGAAGATGGTACAGATGTGTTGTAATCTAGGGAAGGTTACTGAATAGAATAATCACATGAAGGTCCATAATGAACAATAATACTTAGGAGAAGAACAAAACATATAAGATTTGCCAGCAGCACGTAGATGTAGTAGTCAACTGCTAGAAGTGAATTGAGTGAATTCCACAATGAATCTCCAACTGCAGACCAACATACAGTGTTTACTACTGTATTTATGTGAATGGGAACATGCCCATTATTGTTTGTAGGTATGCTACAAGATGCTTGAAAGAAAAATGGTAATTCATAGTCTCTTTTGAATTATCATTTTTCAGGACTGATAGAATTGGAACAGACTCAATGTTATGAAGTTTCCATCTTCAACTGATTCAACTTTACAAATGTTATTTTTGCAATACAAGAGCAGGTGTTATCATACAAAAAAAGGACACCTTATCTTTTCATCAATGCTGTTTGAATTTTAAATGAGTTATTTTTGGCTTGTCCATATATCAAGGTTTAACAGATTTTCCACCAGAGCTGTAGCCCTCATATCTTTAGACTCCTCTCTCCTGGTTTTCTAAATTGAAATCACCATTCAATCACCATCTTTGAACAAACATGAAATCAGAAAGAAAAAAGAAACTGTTTTTTGTAGGCTTCTTATTTCTTTCTGAGCTTTGTGCTGTTTAAAAACTTCTTCTGATTCTTGTGATTTGCTTATATTAAGCACTGTTCACCTTGATAAACATCAATCACATGTGCTTTCTTTATTTTTAATATATGTTAAAAAGATATAAATTAGAATTGATAGCATGTGTGACAATCACCCACCAATAATATATTTTTTCCCCGCGAAATGCTACTTTGACTTCTATGTGGAAGTTTCCTGAACACTACAATCCTAACCTCTTCAAGTTAATGTTAATCACTATCTATCCTTCTTATTTTCTTAATCTTCACTTTCTTCTACCCCTCTTACATTCATATCACACACCTCATTCAGTAACTCTACCTTGAGTGGCACTTGGGCTTTAAAAATTATCTTACAACATAATCCTAGCCAATAACTGTTCATTTATCACCAACCATGGTGTTATCTTCCTCTTTGCTCCCCATGGTGAAAATGGTTACACTTACAAGGTATAATCAACATGTGACTTTTTATTTTGACTTCCTTCTCTCTCTTTTTTTCTTAGACAAAATCTTGTTTTCAAAGAGTTTAAATGTTAAAACCTTTAGCATCCTGGAGGAGACTTTATTTATTGAACATAAAGTTTGCCCTACTACTTCAGGAGAGTTCACTTGCTAAAAAATATTCAATATGCAAAAATGTCACAGTTGAGTTGTCATGTCCTACTCTGATAACATTTCAAATTACCTTGATTGAAGTGAAAGAGAAAGTCAGGGCTGTGAATAATGCAAAGTGCTAAAAGTTAAATAAAAAAAACTAATTGAAAATAAAACTTTGTCCCTAGTTTTTTTTTTGTTTTTTTTTTTTGTTTTCTTCCCATTATTTTTCTTCTTTCTTGTCTTTTTCTCTGTACTTTTTGTTCTTAATACCCAGCAAAATTAGTGTCTGACCATTAACTCACTATACTATAGAAAGTGACAGTCTCTTGTTAATAGTGTGTGATTTTACAGAAATGCAGCTTTTTATCAGGCTTAGTCTAAACAAAGGAAGGCATCAATTATATGTTTACGGTCCATGGAACAAAATTTGATTGATTTTTTTTCTCATTTTTTAAAAAATTAAATTTAAGAAAATATGAGTATCTAAAATAGTCAAATTTAATTTAAAATTCTTTTTTAGTTCACTTTTTATCAAATTTGACACATACTTAAGCATCAAAGTAATAAAGACCTTGAATAATATAAAAGAATGTTTACTTATCAAGTCAGAATCAATGATTTCATATAATTTTTAAAGAGTTGACAAATACAGGAACTACACACATTGACTTAACCAGAATTTCCAGGATCTACTAATGTTATCATTCACAAGTTTAAAAATACTGGACAGAATTGATATAAAAGTCCCTTGATATATTTTTTTAATCATTTTGCCCCAAGCAAGACAATAAAGCCACAAAGAGGCAAAGGGTTACTATGTGTTAGAAAATATGAGAAAAAAAAAACCTTAAGGAGAGAGAACAATAAAAGAACAAGAATTAAGACAGAACATAACAATTGACATTGTAATTAAAGTTTTAAAGATCAAAGTTGACAGGAAAGTAAGAAGCCAGAAAAAAATTCCATAAGTGAGAAGTGTGAGAGAAGAAACTGTTAGCATAGAACTTACAGTTGCATCTAGCCATTTCAACTGTAACATGATGAGATCTTGCCACTAATCTAGTACTGCATTTAAATTCATAATGTCTAAGTACCACAGAGGAAAGTTTATCAAAACAATTACTATAAAAGTATTTATAGAAAATCATAGAGAAGCTATGTTAAGGTGGTGGGAAAGGGACTGAAGCTGAGATGCCAGGTCAGGATCAGTAACATTGCAAATTCCTTTTTGTATTTCATCAAGAATACCTATATAGCAAAAGCACCAGCCTAGATATGGCAGTAATATTCAGTGCATGGATGAATGGTAGATCTCTATCTATAAAAGGCAGTATGTCTGTGTGTGTGTGTGTGTGTGTGTGTGTGTGTGTAATGAATGCACAGCTGCAATTTTTGATGGATTTGCACCAAAATTTACATGCACATGCTCCAAGTTAGTGGGAAGGCCAAGACTGACTTTGCATTTCCCAACTCCCATCAATAGTGGAAATAATCGATTTTTTCATGCTTCTATGGCAGTTTTCATTTAGTTTGCAGCCATTTTGTACTGGCCAGAGTGAGAGCCATTAGCTGGCTGCCACGAATATGCAGGAAGATTATATTGGCCAGCGTGAGAGCCAACAGCTGACTGTCATGAATGTTAACTAGCATGCTAGCATGCAAAAAAAAATCGATAGCTGCATTCGTCACAAGTGGGAAAAATTTAAATCTGCATGGCACTTTACTCCAATTGGCTCATTCGCTTGCTTAAACTCAACGTTGATTCTGATTCCACAGAACTGGGTTGGGTGTGAAAAAGTATTTGTTGTTAACATTCTTTTTTCATTCGTTTTTTCCAGTTACGAGTCCTTTTTTAAAACTGATCGCTTTGTGTTCCTTTTGGTTAGTTCTTTTTTCGTAACAGATTTAATGTTTAGTATAGAGCTTAGAAAAAATTCGCAGTGTGAGATAGGCAAGAAGTAAGGCATGTAGCAACATCAGCATGGCAAGTAAGGGCAAAAATATTTTAAGTGAAGTGATAGTGATTTTTTAATCAAGCACGGGCAACACCAGGCCATGCTGCTAGTTTATAAATATACAAGATAGATTCTGGTGAGAAAAATTGTCTAGTATGACACAGGGAACCAACTTTCTTAGCAAGTGACCAAACAATTGATTCAATAAAATCTTTCCATTTCATGTTAGAAGAAAACTTTAGTCTGAAAAAGTACAATGACTAATTCCTTACAAAGTACTTATTTCTATAATCTCCCATAATAATTTATAAAATAATATACCAATAATTTTCTAAATGCCACAAAGTTACACACCAGTTTTTCCTTGAAAATTAAAGAAAGAAGCATGAAATTAAGTACAATAAAATGTAACATTCAGTCTATATAATATCGAAGAAATTTTAAACTTGTTTCAGGAAAAGAAAATAGAATTGTTGATGCCAATAAATATGGTATCTCTTTTAAATCCTTTTTTTGTATTTGGTTCCATATATGCATGCAAAATATTTACTGTAATTTATGATACACTCCAAAAATGTCCCATACTATCTTTTTCATACTTTATTTTTTAACTATTTTGGTGAAAAATTAATTCTTTTAAGTGTATATTTATTTTGTATTACTTTTTTGAACATTTTTCAAATTTTAACCTTTATGCCCTCAAAAAGTTTGCAGTACCTTCAAAAATCATAAAAAAGAATATCTTTTTTTTTTAATTATTTTCTTTAATTTTAAAACTGCCTGAATGGTAAGTTCTTGAGAAAATTTACTAAATTTGCTAATGTATCCATGAGAAAATATGACTAAATTTATAGTATATTACTAAATAATATAAATCCCAATTTATACTTAGAATTAATTTTCTTTTTAATTTTGTAGTCTTTGATAAATTTAATATTACTGCTGCTTCATAACAATGTTACATTTTGTGTATAACAGAAAAGCAGAAATAATAACTATTTCATGATAGAGAAAGGATTTGTTGTTGAAAAATATTTTGGTGTGTATCGAAAATGATTTTGAATTTGTCTTTTAACTGTAAAATATTTTTTTTATATGTCTTTATTAATTCTGATGCTAATTTGAGTTTACAAGAGCTAGATGTATTTAGCATATTCTTCTTCTATGTGCCACATTCCTTCAGAACATAGGTGATCACAGCTCTCCACAACTTTCTTTCTTATGTGGCTCTTAGTAGTTTTCTCTCTTTGCTAAGGCCCCCTGTTCTGCCATACTTTCATACAAGCTCATCATCTTGATTCATTTCCTTCTATCTTTCTTGCCCTCAATATGCCTTGTGAGGATTAAGTTTTCCAAGCCTCCCCTTCCTCATTATGTATAAAAGGAATTTCACTGTCTTTGAGTATGTGTTCTTTTTGTTGCCATTTTATTGAAGACCTCTCTGTTGCTTACTCACTCTGTCCATGGAGTTTTTAGTATCCTTCTACTGAACAATATTTCTGCTATTTCTAGGTTTTTACTCATCCTTAGGGAAATTGTCCAACATTCACTGCCATATAAGAGGATAGATACCACATAGCAATCCAGCAGTGATTTCTTTGTTTCTAAACAAATTTTTCTGTTTCTCAGCACCTTGCTTAGCTTTTTGAATGCCTCTTTTGCTTGTCCAATGCGTGTTCGGATGTTCTTCTCACTTTTTCCATCTTCTGTTAAAACACTTCCCAGGTATTTGAACTCCTGCACCTGCTGGATGTTTATATCTCCAGTTTGTAACTCACTGATGTGAATGATGTTCTCACACCTGCATGATAAACAAAAACAACTGATAAAGAAGAAGAAAAAGAGATC
This sequence comes from Acanthosepion pharaonis, assembly GCA_903632075.3. Taxonomy (NCBI): domain Eukaryota; kingdom Metazoa; phylum Mollusca; class Cephalopoda; order Sepiida; family Sepiidae; genus Acanthosepion; species Acanthosepion pharaonis. The sequence goes on along the minus strand of CAHIKZ030003900.1, from coordinate 2,707,169 downwards.
CTGGGCTTTTTCATTGTCTTATTTTGCACTCTCTAAACTTATATCTCCTTCATTTTTTAATCTTCTTTTTCTCTTCTTTTCACTGTCTTTTTTTAAATAATATTTTGGTGATGAAACCTATTATTGTTTTTTCCTTGTTTACCTCTTTTCTCTCTCTCTCTTTTTTCTTTTAAAATCTCCAATTCATATGGCTTATCTTTTTTTCTATTCTTTTTTTCATGTATTCCTTTACTTTTTCTTCCTCTCTAATGTTCAGTCTGAAGAAAATCACATTTGAAACAAAAATAACAGATATTAGCTTGACACGTGCTCTCTCATTAGATATAAATTTAAATGCAATATCAATCGTTATGTTCTGTATTTTTAATTCTTGTTCTTTTATTGTTCTCTCTCCTTAATTGTATTTTCTAATATTCTCTAATACTCAGTAATTTTTCTCTCATTCTCTAATACTCAGTATCTCTTAGTGGCTTTATTGCCTTTTTTGTGGGGAAATGATTAAAAAAAAATACCCTGACAATCCCCTACCACATGCACAACATTACCTTCCTTCCATGGAGCTCAACTTTTGGAGTTGTTTTTAATTTGCTTTTTCTCTTCTTTTCACTTCTTTTTTTTCCTAATATTTCGATGATGAAGTTTATTATTCTTTTTCATTGTTTACCTCTCTTCTTTCTCTCTCTTTCTCTTTTAAAATCTCCAATCCATATGGATTCTCTTTTTTTTTTTTCCTTTACTCTTTTTTCCTCTCTAATGTTCAGGCTGATAAAAAATCATTTTTCAAACAAGGATAAGAGATTTTTGTTTGACACACATGTTCTCTCTCATCTTCTCTTTCTTTCTTTCTCTCTTTCACATCTCATTTTTTTTCTTTTTTACAGATCAGGTCATTAAGAAGTAAGGTTGTTATACTATGTCATAAAACAGATGTTGAATTTAAGAAAAGACAATAAATCACCATAATGATGATTATGGTGATGATGTATGTCAATGGTGGGAAGGTAAAGGTTAAGAAGATGGGAGGAGGACAGGGAGATAATTAGGAGAAGGAAGAGGATACATTGATTCATCTGTAGTTCCACTTTGTCCTCATCCATCCCTTAAATTACTCCACCATCCACACACATACACACAAATGCTTTCATTGTCAGACAAATATTTAACTTGCCAATATTGTCATGCAATGTCAAATATTGACAATGATAATTTTGTCATTTCCTTTTCAGTGGAGGGTGGAGAGACAGGCAAAGGTGACTCATGCCATAATCAAAAATCCACCTCTTTCCAGCTTTAAACCACCTTGCCAACTTTCAATCACTTAACTTCTTCCTCATATCCTTGTGCCCTCTGTCACCCAGTGAATAAATATGCATTGTTTATTATGAAAAACTGACTGTTCATTTGGTATAAAAACTCATTTGTTATAAACTTGGTTTATTTTTTTTGATTTTTTATTATTGTTGTTGTTGTTGTTATTGGTGGTGGTGGTCAATAGCAGGTTTTGGAATCCCAACAAACCTCCAATAAGAAGATAAGTGGAGCAGGTGGGATAGAGAGAGAGAGAGAGAGAGAGAAAATATGGTGGAACAAATCAAGGACATCAAACATTAATTGTTAACAAAATAAAATAAACAAATCTAGCAATAGGTGGGGTGGGGAAGGGTATTTGTTTTTTAGATTATGTCCCTCTTCCTTTCTTTAATTTTTCTTTTTTTTTTTCTTTTTTTTATTTAGAACATAAATTCCTATTTTTTTCTTTTCTGCAATTATTTACTTTTCTTTTTGATTTCATTTTTGTTGTTGTTATTGCTGTTGTGTGATGTTGTGAATTGGAATTGTTTCATTTCCTGAATGAAAGCTGTTGAAAGCTATAGAAAAAAAGGTCTTTACTGCATAAAATAGATAGAATAGAAATTTGATAAATTTTGTGTTTTTATGTTTGAAGAAATGGATTTTTAGAAACTACACCTGTGAGCAATAGAAACAATAGAAAGATAAAAAATTGAATAAACAGACATAATCTGAATATATTGAGTCATAAATAATTTCTGTTTTGATTTATTAGCTTTATTCTTAAAAAAATAAAGTACAATTATATATTAAACATTATTGCAATGGCTTGTTGCCATTTATCAAGCAGCTCTTTAATATCTTTGGAATAAAATTTTGATGTGAAAATCTTTTGACAAACTCTTGAATCTGGTTTTCAGGAGAGTAAAAGGTAATAATTAGTTGGTACAAGGTCAAGTGAATATGGCAAAACAAACCAACCAATTTCCAAAAGTTTGTTATTCTTACTTTGTGTAACCTTACATTGTCATGGAGAACATTTTTCTTATTGACAATTGTAAGATGCTTCTTGACCAGACTTGTATGGATATGTTGCAGCTGCTGGACATAAAAATGTGCATTTAGTGTTTAACTGAATTTTAAGAATTCTAAAAATTTTCTTATGAACTTTCCTCTATGGTACCTAGACTTTATAAATTTAAGTACTAGATTGGAAGCAAGGTATCATCATTATACAGTTGAAATCGCTAGATGTTCTATGCTAACAGTTTCGCCTGTTACACTTTTTGTTTATGGAACTCTCTTCCAGCTTCTTGCTTCCCAGTCAACTTTGGTCTTCAGAAATTTAAATGCTATGTCAATCATTATCTTCTGTATTCTTACTTCTTGTTCTTTAATTGTTCTCTCTCCTTTTAGTATTTTTCTTATATTCTCTAATTAGGTTGAAATGATTAAAAAAAAAAGATAATACTCTGATGATCCCACTACATGCACAATATTACTTTTCTTCCATGGAGCTCAGCTTTTGAAGTTGTTTGTAGAAATTTATTGTTGTCAGTTCACTGAACATTGTTGTATGTTAACAAACTTCAAATTTAAATCTTAACTGCCATATATTATTGGTAGTTAGGAAGATACATTCATCATTACAATTGGTTCCCCAAAATGAAAATTAATTATGACTCAACTTAATAGATTGTTTCCTTTAAAATATTTATTGATCCTTAAATAGCAAGGTTACCTCGTTTTGCCCAAATCATGCAATCATTTATATCTAATTTTAAACTTATATTTCTTTCATCTCAATTCCATCCACATTTTATTGCCACTACTCATATTGCAATTAACTATTTTGCGATGTCATTTTATTTTTGAAACTTTCTGCACTCGCAAACAAAATATTTCTAGTGAGAGGGGATGCATTCCTGAGAAAGATAGTGGAGTGGTTTCCAGTTGCCTTCTCTATAATTTGGAATTAAAAATTTTCCTAAAATATTTACCAGAAAACTCGAGTCATGTTCTTAAATAGTGTTGTCAGATCAAAAATTTTATAGGGATGTCATGCATGGCACCAAAGCCATTCTTGAAATATCTAAACTGTCAACTATATACAAGGACTTTCTAAGATTAATGGTTAAAAATGACTTTGAATGATTGAAGCCAATAAGTCTTAGTGAAGAGCATACTTTTTTGAACATTGTGGTCTGGTGCTATAGAATCACAAAGAACTCTCTACCAGATAATAGGAACTATATCAGTTGAGGAATTTGAAAAACAGTAACTATTAAAATGGATATCACATATAACTCAAAGAGAAAATAAAGACATAATAAAGATGTTGACATTCCATACTACTTCAAATAAAGGCTTAGGAAGGAAGCCCCCATCAGTACTGGAAAGAGCAATAACAGTTATTGAACTTGAGAAAACTTTTTTAACGGAAACATTTTATAAATTTCAACTGACAGTCCTGAATTTAACTCAATTATATCACTTTCTGTTCAGTCAATAAATGCCAAAAGTTTCCTTATAAGGAAACAGCTAATCATTGCTAATATATTCACACAATGTTAAATTATTAGATCTCATGATTAAATTAAATTTATGATAACTGGGGTATCTTGGAGCTACAGAAGTGGCTAGAGGAGTAAACACTGAGCACAGATTTGTAGTTGGGAACAGGCACAGGCAAAGTCCAATCAGAGTGGACTCCAGACAGTTTACTGCAGTATCTGCCAAGCAAAGGTTTTTTTGCATGGTACCAGAAGAATTTCTTGAAGATGGTAGGATAGAAGACTGTCAACTCACATCCTAACCTTGATCATTGTTTTGTGCAATATCCTAGCTTTTGAAGCTCTTGTTATTACCAAACATGGCAGACTGCTGAAATATATATATATATATATATATATATATATATATATATATATATATATATATATATAAAATGGTGAAAAATAAAATTACAAGCTAATGAATATATATTTCATTTTACTCAAGATTACAAGTAACAGAGTTGAATTCCAGTAAATGATCACATTTACAGATAAACACAAGCACATGTTACAAAATAATTATCATTGCTAATTTATCTACACAATGCTAAGTTATTAGATCTTATAAAAAAAACTACTGTATATACTCAAGGATAGGTTGCACATTTTTTCACAAAGATTTTGATAAAAAAAAGTGGTATGACCTAACCACTCACATCATAGCGAATCTGAAGTAGACTGTGGTGTATCAGTAGTCCAGGCAAGTACCCTTGGCTCAAGCAAGAGCAAGGGAGAAAATGTATTTTTCCTAACATTTTGATTTTATGCAATTGCCTTTTCCAACAGTACCACATCACATATCGAATAAAAGTGCTCAGACTGAATTGCTCATATTTACCATTTATTATCTGATTCATTACAAAAGACTATCATTTACAAGTGATTTTAGGACTGAAGTGATTATCGTTTTCCAAATTTTCTTCAAAGCAAAGCAGACCCGCACTTGATAAGTAATTACCATGCAATTACAACCAATCACAATTTTGCTTACAGTTATTCTGTTTGGAGTAGTCATTTACTGGTATACAAAAATTTGATTCACCCTGATTTTTACTGGTAGTTTACAAATTTTAATAATAGCAAACACTGGAGTGAGATTTTAAGTTGAAAATGGTGAATTATGCAGAAGAAAATGGAAACCAATCTGCAGAAAGAGAGTTTGAAGTTTCAGAAATATTATTTAACAAATATTAGTTATATTAAAAACACCCCAGATTATAGTGTGACCTATCTGCGAGTCAACCACAAATACCCACTTTGACAACCCCAAACTAAGTGTGTGACCTATCTACATGTATATATGGTAAACAAAATTGGATCTACAATTGAATTCACATCTGAAAAACAAACAAATAACACTTTAGCTTTTCTTGATATTCTGTGAATTTGAACTGATAGTGGTTGAAAATTAAACATTGACCATAAGTCAACAATTAAAACCAACTTCATAAATGTTTACTCACATCATAACTAAAATAAAATCTGAAATAATTATAGGTTTTCTTTTTAGAGACCTTAGAATCTGCAGCCCTGAATATCTACCTATGGAAGAGAAATACAGTGAAGATATGTTTAAGATTCTCCACTATCCGCGTTATTTATATAATAATTATAATGCCAAAAAACAAAAAAAAAAACAAAGCATACACAATCCAAAGAAAAAAAAAAAGGAAAAGTATATATTTAGAGATTCTTGATAAAGTCCAAAGAGAAATCAACAACATTATTGTCTTGGCTTCAGTCACTTTCCCACCCCCGTAAAGTTGCTTCCCTGTGCCTTTTCTATAAATAATTTCATGGTAATTGTTTGGATGTGTTCTTTGCTATGACATCTAGTCTTTATGAAGTGCAGTACTAGATTAGCAACATGGTCTCATCAATTTACAATTAAATTGGCTAGATATAACCATAAGTTCTTTGCTAAGTGTTTCTTTTCTCACACTTCTTGCTTGTGGAACTCTCTTCCAGCTTCTTGCTTTCCAGCAAACTCTGATCTTCAAAAATTTAAATGCAATGTCAATCATTATCTACTATCTTCCTGATTACTCTTCTATTGTTCTCACACTACAATAATACTTCTTTTTTCTAATTCTCTCACACTCAGTAGTCCGTTGTGTCTTAGTGTCTTTATTGCCTTGTATGAGGTGAATTTGACTAAAAAAATAGATATAAAAACAAGATACATTATGTTAATTTCAAATTCAATAACTTATGAATTTAAAACAAATTTAGCACATCTTGGTATAAAATTATTATTTATCAATATAAAAATATGGATTGTAGATTTTAGGAGTGTTTAAGAATTTTTCTTCATATTAAACTCCAAATGTCAGGATATGCAAATCCCCACCCTTTAGTAACATAGAAGTACATTTTATGAGTACATTTTATATAATTAATTGGTTTTTATTGTTAGGTTATAATTGATATGATTGTGCAGACTAGCATCTTCTTTTACATAACCTTCAGTCTTTGAGGAAAGTTTTTCTCATATCAAAGGTTTCCTCATACAATATTCATCAGATAAGCCTACACATGTGCCTCACAACATTTCCATACCATCATTTATACATTAATTCATAGTAATTGAATAAAGACTTAGCTTTAAGCAAAAACGAAAATGAAGTGCAATGCATATATGTGTGGGGTGCTTTTTCTTCATTTTAACTTTAGCCATTGAAACATTTCATGATTAATTGGCAAAACGTGGGTCTTTTCCTTAGCATAAGCTGTTCAACCTTGCCCACCAACAACCTTTTATTAATGATAACCATCAGTACTACCCAATCTTTAACACCATCAATATCATCTTTATTACTACTACAACTACTACTACCAACACCTTCGTGAGCTACTAGTAGTGCCTAATAATGTCACCACTATTACCATTGCCATCAACATCATCTTTTACTACAACTGTCTACTGATGATTCACCCTCATTTACTTTTGCAACCATCATCATCTTTAATCACCACCATCATTTTAATACAATCACCACTATTGCCTTTATCAAATACCATCATCATCAACCACTAATATAGTCATTACCATTGTCTTTATTAAATACTACCATCATCATCATCACCCAATAATACAACCACCACCACCATTGTTTATCTACTGCCAACATCATTATTATCATCCTCTAATACAACCACCACTGTCTCTATCTACTATCATTATCCTCATCCAATAATACCAACATTATCTCTATCTATTACCATCATCATCATCTAATAATACAATTACTACCATCATTATTATCATCCACTAATACAACCACCATCACCATTGTATCTATCTATTACCATCATCATTATCATCCAATAATACAACCACCAGTCTCTATTTACTACCACCACCAATACTATCATCATCAAATAATACAATTACTGCTACTGTCTCTATCTATTATCATCATCATTATCACCCCTAATAATACAACCACCACCACCACCAGCATCACCAAATAATACAACCACCACCATTGTCCCTGCTGTGATTAATTTGTTTTTTTACAGCTTTTTGGTTTATTTAAAGGTGAAACACATTTTTTGATTTAAAAATTTTTTTTTTTGTGAATATTGTATCAACGATTTTTAATGATTTTTTCCAGATACACTCCTACTATTTAATTCATGACTGAAGAGTTTCATGCCTTTATCAAGGGGATTTGAATGTAAACTAATGTAACAAACTTGACTGGAATTTGAACTCGGCTCTCTGATTTCACATTCCAAGCTGCTATTCATTACACCACCCACACAACCAGATATATAGATGATACTCTAATTATATATCCACATGACATAATTTTACCAGATCTTGTAAATAGACTTGCTAGTGTTAAAACCATGATTTTACTTTTGAAACCAAAACTAATAACACATTAGACTTCCTACATAGATCCAATAATGACTTGCAACTAAAAGTTTACTTGAAGTCTATGTTGTAACCTAGGGAAGGTTACTGAATAGAATAATCACACAAAGGTTGGTAATGAATGATAATACTTAGGACACGAACAACACACATAAGATTTGCTAGTGGCGTTTAGAGAAGTAGTCAACTGCTAGAAGTGAGTCAAGTGAATTCCACAATGAATCTCCAACTTCAGACCAACATACAGTATTTACTACTGTATTTATATAAATGGGAATATACCCATTATTGTCTGTAGGTACACTACAACAGTCTACAATCAAGAATGACCTCATAAACTATTATTTTCACCATTGTAATAGAATAAAATTCAAAATAATTATAGGATTTTCTTTAAGATTACTAGGAATTTGCAGCCCTGAAAAAGAAATATATATTAAAAATACTTTTAAAAAAATCCAATATTCTTACTATTTCCTTCACAATGTGAAAAGAAAAGCATACAAAATTTACAACGAAAATGTTAATAACAACAATAATAACAATAATAATGCTAACGAATATATAATATTAACTACCAACTCCTTAACATCTACTATTCAAAATAATACATCCAATCTTGAATAATTACAGCTACATCTAAAACTATAATAAATATGATCTGAACCACAGATGCCTATAATAACAATAATTCTGAGACAGGCATATATAAAATAAACTATAACTGTTATCCCTTAACAAACTTGCAGAAATTTTTAAAAAATATATATTTTTGAACATAAAAATGATTTCCTACATAACAATGCATTAGTTATACACGTAAATAATTTCAACTACAATTTTCATCTAAAATGCTGTACTTATTAAAAGAGAAAATAACTTACTTCAGCAAAAGGTTATTGTAAATTTAATTTTCAATTCTTGCCAGAACATTACCTTGTGCTGTGGATTTTTAAAATGTCTTTTCCAAGCCAACATACTTATACATAATCTTAATAAATTTTAAAATTAAAAGAAAATGGTAAAATAATGACCATTTAAAAATAACTTAATTAAACAAAATGAAATAAAAAACTTAAAAAAATAAATAAATAATTACCTATATAAGAAAAAAGTCAATAACAACATTAACTCATTTTTGTTTAGTAGGTAAAAACTTATGCTACATAGTATCCTCCATAGTTTACCTTTCCTTACACAGAAAGTTTTAGAATATTTTAGAGAATTTTTACTTAAAAATTGGAAAACTTAATGATATTTTATCTGCATGTTACATCTGTGTATAAATACAGGTTCCTAAATAAAGTTTCTCAAGAAACAAAATGTGTTGGCATAAAAAGTTTTCCTCTTGTGTTTTCTTTTATTTATATTGTCTTTAGAGATATATTTTATTTATATCTGACTGTAATATATATATATATATATATATATTAGAGTCAGGTCACTATAAGGGCTACTGTTACTCTGTAACCCAATACTACCTACTGCATGGTCAGGATATCAGCAACTAAATCATTTCCCCAGGCTTTTTTGTTGAGGAGAGTAGCTAGACTGCCAGCAGGATTAAGAACATGACCTGCCAAAGGCCAGATGAATCCTCTCATGGGATCAATAGCCATCTAACACACAGAGTGCAATAACATGTGCATGTATGCACATGGCAACTCATGATAATTGGGGTATCTTGCAGCTACAGAAATGGCTAGAGGAGTAAACACTGAGTACAAATCTGTAGCTGGGGTACAGGCAAAGGGCAGGTCTAATCAGAGTGGACTTTGGACAGTTCCCTGCAGCTCCTAAAAGGCAATGGTTGTTTTAAGCTTTTGCATGCCACTAGAAGAATCTCTTGTTGAGTGTAGATGGTAGGAATGAGGACTGTGCACTCACACCCTAAACTTAATCACTGTTTTGTACAAGCTCTTGGAGCTATGATCATCACCAAACATGAAAGACAGCTGAACATTATATATATATATATATATATATATATATATATATATATATATATATATATATATATATATAAAATGATGGAAAATAAAATTACAAGACAATATGTTTCGATTTATTCAAGATTAAAAGTGCAAGTAAGAGAGTTGAATTTCCATAAATGATCATATGTACTTATAAATACAAATACAGATTACAAAATAATTACCATTACTAATATATCCGCACAATGCTAAATTGTTAGATCTCGTAAATAAACAAAACAAAATTTTAATCTACTGTTGAATTCACATCTGAAGAACAAACAAATACCACTTTACCTTTGAATTACAGTATACAGCTAAATACAAACACAGGTTACAAAATAAGGTGTGGATCAACAATATTCAGACCTTTATTGATGCTCTGTATATATCTCCCTTGGGTGTTAACACAGGCTTGTACCCCTACATGCATGCAGTCATAAATAAAGCAAATACCATCATTTGATAGATTATTTCACATCTCTTGCATCAAGAGTTGTAGGTGGGCTACAAGTCAAGCATCATTCCATCATGTCCCTTACATGTTCAAAGAGGGATACTTCTGACAAATGGCCAGGGTAGTTGCCCAATATTTCAAGTATCACAGTTACACATTTGTGATTCTTATATTCACTTATGTGCAATTACCCTTGGAAAAGGTATGAATCCACTCTTCTCCCCCAACTGTGGATTAATTAGTAAATCTTGTATCACTAAGCCATTATTATCTCAAAAAAATTCAATCTAAAATATTTTCTGGCTGGCTTTAAATAACTTGCAATGGGTTAATAAACCATAGAAAACAAATGGTGCCAGGAGATGGGCCTGTGTGTTATTCACTCAAATGAGCATGATTTACATGAAGGCAAAACCTGTTTTCACTGCAATCCCACAGCTAACCCCCTTGCAATACCAATATAATGTTATCAACAAATTTTTCAGCATTAGTAGAGATCTTGCATTTACATAGTTCAGCTACAAGAGAACAATTGTGTATTGTCTATGTTGACAATCTTAAGGTCACATTGATTTTGATCATTTCTATGAATACCATACTGTTTACCTTATTTTTCTTCTATGTACCATGTCCCTTAAGGGCATTAGCCATCATGGTTCTCCACATTTTCCTGTCCTTTGTAGCTCTTAATAAATTTTGTATTTTTGTTATCTCTCCTAAACCTTGTTCCACCATCCATTTACTCAAGCTCGCTAGATAGGTTATGCATTATTTTCCTCTATCCCCCTTGCCTTCAATCTGTTCTGTGAGTATCAAATTTTCCAAGCCTTCTTTCCTCATTATGTACTCTAGAAATAAGTGTCCTTTTTGTTTCCATTTTCTCTAAAACTTTGTCCTTATTCATATGTTTGGTCAGTGGTATTCTCAGCATCCTTCTATAGAACCACATTTCTGTTGCTGCAAGACAAAAGTTCTTCATTTGTGAGATGTTCCAGCATTCACTGCCATATATTAAATAACAGTTCAGTACTCTTTCCTTTGTTTCTAATGAAAAAAAATGCTTCGATATTAGCAAGCGTCTGTACTACATGGCTCTCTAGAAACAGGTCTACAGGTATAGCAGTGTTTTTTTTTTTTTTGGACAATGTTGTCAGTATCAAAGCACTACCTATCTATTTTGTGCAATTCATGCAGGAAGTCTCAAAATGACCATTCAACCTCTTGAAAGGCCAGCATCCACTCCACTCACATACAGTTCTAAATGAATAAAATAAATATATGTTTATTGGCATAGCATGAAACATACATAATTAGTCACACAAACTGAATATGGACAATGTTCTTGTTTAGGAGAGACTATAATGTCCACTCTTCATAACATATTTAAATTGGACCACTAGCTTTATTGCAGCATATACAGATGCTGCACCAGAATGAGTGTTACTACATCTCAAGACGGTCAAAGACATTGAAACTTTTATCAGAATATCTACACCACAACCCCAGCAAGCATACTTTAGTAATGTCAAAATCAGCATTGTCTTGCAGGTTTTCTTGGTGTGTTTGTGAGAGAATATATATATATATACACATTATGAAATGGACAAAGTCTGACAATTATTTTAGGACATTTTTATGTTTATACATTCTTTTTATAGATACAAATATTTAAGTAAAGGCTCTGTTTATAATAAACAGTATTAAACAACATTTACCGGAGGACGAATATTTTCTGTGTATGTATGTATGTATGTATATATATATATATATATATATATATATATATATATATATATATATATAAAAAATATGGTTTAAATTATACTATATGTATTACATTTATTTTTTAGATATTGAGTACTTTTGCCTAAAAAGATACCATAACTTAAAACCATATTTTGATCAAGAATGCTCAATATCTGTGATAGAGCATGTATAAATGTAATTGTGGGAACTGAAGTTAACATTGAGTAGCAACAGTTTGCTTTATACTTGAACACAATTTTCATGGCCTGAAAATTGCATTTAAGTATGAAACAGACTTGCCACTCTGTGTTGTGTGTGTGTATGTATGTATATATATATATATATATATATATATATATATATAATAATTTATTATTACTTAGCTAATAGTAATATTAAACATTTCCCTATTTGGCATTCATTGACTGAGCAGCCAGTACTGTTTTCAGTTGAAATTTATAAAATCTTTCTCTTAAGACACTTTTTTAGAAATACAGGTTGCTCAAGTCCTCTAGCTGTTATTGCTCTTTCCAGTATTGATAAGGTTTTCCTTCTGAAACTTGTATTTGATGTGGCATAGAATGTTAACATCTTGATTATGTCATTGTTTTCTTTTCGAGTTACACATGCTATCCATTTTAGCTGTCGCTAGTCTTCAAGTGAAGTGGTATGTGTCATTTGGTACAGTTCTTTGTTTTGATTCTATGGTGCCAGTCTACAATGTTGAAAGCAGGATGATCTTTGCTAAGACCCTCAGGTTTTACATGATCAAAGCCTTTATAAACATTTAGTGGATACATGTGTTTGAGTGGACACCTGTCTTTTGTGAAATTAATGTCTATCAGCCTAGAAATTGATAAATCCTACTATATATATATATATATATATATATATATATATTTTTTCTTTCAGCTATTGTATAATACATAATCCAAGATTATCATAATATAAAATGTAGCCAGATATATGCATGTTTATTTCATTCTTTACTTTCAGTCTGGTTTAAATTCTTTCCACAGAACATCTTTTGTCTCTTTAAAAATTTTAAATATGATCTATTGTCTTGCAGTTTTTTTTTTTAAACTTTTGATCTCTCACAGATAACTACATTGTGCTCAACTATTAAAAGAAAAAAAGATGATTTCCATTATGATAAGAATTACTATGGTTTAATTCCTTTTGCGTCTGTTCTGCTTTTTTTTCTTTCTTTCTCTTTGTTTTTGCTTTGTTATTGTATAACCATTAATTTCATTTCTCAGCTCACACTATACTCTGTAATTTTCTGAATGTGTGCCTATATTCCTTAAATATCGATAAAATGTCTGAAAGAAGAGGTGCCTTACCTTTAAGCACACAATTTTTAGCACTGCCAAACACTAGTTTTGTTTTAAATTTTTTTACATACTATGAATTATGGTGTATAATTCAACATTTTAAGCTTTAAAAACAAAGATAAATCTCTCCAAAACCATGAATAAATGAAACTTTTTGCCTACAACATGCTGTCCACCAGTTACAATAATTGCAACAGAAAGAAATCGTTTGTAATCTTGAATTGTTTAATTATATTGAACTATTAGTTTATGTAAACAAACATTTGGTTAGAGTAAATGGTGCACAGTGATTATGAGGAAGGCTATTTTGTATGGGATAAGTTAAATCAACTTTGACTAGTATAGACTTAAACATGAATTTGGGACTCAAAATCTTGATGTTGACTTGTACACCAAAATTTATGGGCATATAAAATAAACCTTTAAATAGTTTTAAAAAAAAAAAGAGTTTGTCACGAGATGGTTGTGAGATGTCTCTCTCTTCATTTTGCTCATCTTTGTTTACAGCGAACCCCCAAGAGGAGCCAAATCTGGTCTAGACAGGTTTGTTTAATTGATTATTTATATAACTATATATATGTATATATTTTCTTATACTTACATTTTTTTACATATATATTTATTGCTTTGATATATAGATATTTCACTTCTAGTAGCTATTTTCATAATTTTTTTTTTTTAATTTTATTTTATTTTATTGCTGGAGTTGTAGTGTCGAAGGAAGAAAACATTTTTTAATTTTACAAACTGTTATATCTTATATTCACCTGTGGATACAGAAGTGAGTATAATAATTTGAATGTGTACATTTGTATTTACTTACATATTTTTAGCCAGATTTCTTTATTCTGTAATTTTTCTTAAACTTGATATTCACTATTTACTGCATGTTTTAAATATATTTTTATATTTTTTCTAATTACATATTTTATTTATAAGATGGTTTTTCTACAGAAGTTTAGTTTAAGAACTTAATTTAAACCAGGCCATCCATATGTGTGTGTTGGGCATAAAAGTTTTTTGTGATCATGAGTGCAATTTTGTTTTTTAAATTATATTCTACTGTTAGAATCATTATTTACTGCCTATTGCAATTTTTCATTTGAAAAATAAAATTTAGAAATTATGCATTTAAAATGTAAACAAACCAACAAATGTAAAATTCAGTAATAACCATGTGATATTGGTGATTTCATAAATAAAAAAAACTAAAAAAAAAAACAATTTAGTTCCCTTGAAGGAATAAATAAATAAATAAGTAAAGAGCTTTTTCTTAAAAAAAATTGTCAGAGGTGGTATTTCCTCAAAAGACAAATCTTGTAAGCACTTTTCTAAAGTAGAAGATTTTTGTGTATCTGGTCTTCTGTAACAAAAATTGCCATTGGTTGATTTTGCTGAATATGTGCAAGGTCTCTCAGGCAGAAAAGGGCTTCAATTTTTTTTATAAAACATGTGGTTTGGTGGTGAGGCAGACTATAAGCAATAACATAAGATTTTGATGCTAATTTCTCTCTCACATTCTTGACTTATTGAAAACTTTTAATGATACCATGTTATCAGAATTGTTACCAGTTTTAAACCAAAGATGCACTTGAAGACTTTTAATGAGAAATTTTTTTTTTTTTGTGGTAACAAAAGTGATGAAAATTTAAGTGATTCCCAATGAAATCATAAAACAGGAAAAAAATGACTGCATTGAAATATCTAAAATCAAGTTCTGCATATTTTTCTTGTTGCTGTGAGAATTTGTCAGTGTGTTTTGTTTTATATTCAGTATCTTTTTTTTAACATTTAATGATTTTCTTATGTATTTTTGATCAAGTGATTTTTCAGAAAGCATAGAAATTTGTTACAATCATCTGGTTGAATCAAAGAACTTTTTTCTCTTTCTCTCGAACTTAAAAAATGCTTTCTTTTTGTATTGAATTAGTTGGTTGCTGTATCTCAAAATAAATTTGAACTTTTTCATAAGCTGCTGTATTCAAGCAGTAAATTTGAACTCTTCTGTCAGTTGTCTGTCTCCAACAGTAAATTTGAACTCTTCCACCTGTTGTCATAATCTATTGTGCATGAAAACATACAACAATTGTGGTACAAGGCCTAAAAGGGGGAATGGGTTGAGGCTGGTTGACACTGTCTATCTTATACCTAGATAATCAGATTCATGACCAATTCATTCATTACAATTTGCACATCAACCACAAGAACTTATCTATCATCATTCAATCTTACATATACTGCAATACCACACACACACGGGGAACCTACAAAACATCCCATGGCATAAAAATTGTTGAGTAAAAAATTATATATAAAAATCTGTTGATAATAAACAACAAGGAGGGAGGAGCATGAACCCAAAAACCAACTAAAATATAACAAAATTACACAAACTAAAGAACTAATGTTAGCTGGACTTGTCCAACCCCTAAAAAAATAAAAGTCTACTGTATTCTGTCTTCAGTCAAAATCAAGAGGTTCTCTCGCTAAGGGAAAAGGAAGCCATGGGGAAAAAAGAAACTGACACAGTCGAGATTAAAAAAAAGGGGACAAAAAACAAACTATGGAGATTGGGGATCTCAACTTGGATCATAACCAAAGAGGAAACTGGGAACAGGCTAGCAACAACACTTACATTAATTAGGTACACAAGAAGGGTCTATCCTAACTAGAGGAGGGCTCCACAGGAATTCTCCCCATTGTGAATTAGGGAGACTTAATAAAGAAAAACAAGGCTAGCCTCATTCACACAAACCAGGCTTGCCATATTTACCCACCTTTCGCTGAAATCTCTCAGTACCAAACACTTTCTATCAGTTCTGATCTTCTTCCTTCAGTAAATTTGAACTCTTCAGTTGATTACTCTATAGGTTTATGTAAGCATGTTTGATGCTTATACAATATACATACTTTGAGTAACCAAGGTCTTTTATTTCTTTCATCCTAATACAGTCAAAGATCTGAAAAAAGACCATTTTAGAAATATAAATTATATTAAATATTAATTAAAACTTTTATTTTGTGCATTGTCTTATAGAGATGACATTGTTTTGCTTGGCTGAAGGTGTTATCTCTCTATTGTAAATTATATATGTATGTACATGCTTTTATATATATATATATATATATATATATATATAATGTATATTTAGGTAGCAATTTTTTATTGATGTATGTTTCATTAAATAATATAGACAAGTTGTGTCTATTTGTAAGTTCCTTTCATATTGTCTGATAAGCTTAATAATATAATCATTGAAAGACGAAAGGAAATCATCTTATTGATACATGTTTAAATCTGATCTAAGCTTATCAAAGATGACAATTACATTTCAATATATCAAACAATACTTGAATGAAACAATAATGATAGTCTGTTTTTGTTGCATGAAAAATTTCAACGCAACAACAAACTCGTGTATATGAGATGCGGAAGCAAAAATTGCATTGCAGCTCATGACATCACACATGACCACATGAGAGTGAAAACGAGAATTATTAAGTATGGGAAGCTGTTGGGATAAATCAATGCCTTCAGTTATCAATTATAGGAATTTAAGAATATTTGTGGAGATTTTGTAGGTTTATTTTGTTCATATTAGGTTTTTAGCATTTAAAACAACATGCCCGGCAGCATACACAATTCCGGAAAATCCTCGTTGAAAACACAACTATAATTAAACATGAAAACAATAAACAAAAACTAAAAATTCTTGAAGCTATATACATAAAACAGTTGAAACCTAACCTGAACAAAATAAACTATGAAATCTCCACAAATATTCTTAAATGCCCATAATTGATAACTGAAGGCATTGATTTATACCAACAGCTTCCCATACTTAATACTTCTCATTTTCACTTTCATGTGGTCATGTGTGATGTCATGAGCTGCAATGCGATTTTTGCTTCCGTCAAACTACTGCAATTGGGTTTTTCATTCAAGTTTTCTTGCATTTGTACGAGTGTTTTCTTTTCTGGACATAAAGTTTGTAAAAGCTGCATGCATTGTTCTATATATCTGAGCATTTTCAGTTATTCTATTAGGCAATATTAAGGATTTTTTTCCATTTTTTAACTGAATATGTAGATATATATATATAGTGATGTGAATGTTTTTTTTATTTTCCAAAGATGGTCAACATAAGTGGGCTTGTTCATAGTTGATATTAATGAGTGATGGCTTTTTCTTAAAATAAAGAGCAGCAGAAAATAATAAAAAGAAAAAGCCAACACCCAATAATATCATCTATAAACATGCCCACAATGTGCTGACCATGTTTGTAAAATAAAAAAACATTCCTACACACACACACACACACACACACACACACACACACACACACAACATGCATATATAATGAGTAACTAATTAAAATCTGGAACTGATTCTGTGTAAACAAAACTGATAAAAAATATGGGTCCCATGTGTTCATTAGATTTGCCGTGAGCTTTTATAATTTTCTCCTGTCTCTCTGCAGTTTCCCATTTAATTTTTCATTCTGGGACTCAAGCTACTCAATGCGACATTGTGATTGGTTAATTTTCCCATCTAAGAATTTTTCTTGCCTCCTCTGTGTCTTATAATCGATGCAACGTAAGAAAAGTTTTTAAGAGAGGAGATAATTTCATTTTTCTTTCACTCTTTTTGCAATAAACTCGGTCATAGTTCAAAAACAAAAAAAAATGTTGCAAATACTGTTTTCCTTCCTAAATCTTTAAATGAAGTGAGATCTGTATTCCTGAACAGGTTTAAGTACATATATCCATTCAGTAGGTATATTATAGAACTGGCTTTAACAAGTCCATCCTATAGATATAGTATAGAATTGGGCTTAATCTGTTCATTCTATTTCATGCTTTATGTTAGAACAGTGCTTATTTGTTTGGATTGGATAAGTTTCTAAAATCAATACTGCATTTATTTTTATTGGATGTTATATTTACTAATATTTATTGTTTACACACACGTGTGTGTGTATATATATATATATATATATATATATATATATATATATAAACTCACACACACACACGCACAGAGAAAAAAAAACAAACATGACAAGGATCAAAGGTCTGTAGCCTGACACAGTTTTGAGTTGAAATTTTAATCTTATAATGTTTTGATTATTGTGGCCACTATTCACCACTGAAGCAAGTGTATTGATAAGTACATTCCCAAATATTTCTGTGTTCTAAGAAACATTACTAAATATTCCTATATTGTAAGAAATGTTCTCAAATATTTCACTATTCTCAGAATCATTCTCAAATATTCCTATGTTCCCAGAATAATTCCCAAATATTCCTATGTTCCCAGAATTTATTCCCAAATATTCCTATGTTCCCAGAATTTATTCCCAAATATTCCTATGTTCCCAGAATTTATTCCCAAATATTCCTTTGTTCCCAGAATCATTCCCAAATATTCCTTTGTTCCCAGAATTTATTCCCAAATATTCCTTTGTTCCCTGAATTTATTCCCAAATATTCCTTTGTTCCCAGAATTTATTCCCAAATATTCCTTTGTTCCCAGAATTTATTCCCAAATATTCCTTTGTTCTCAGAATCATTCCCAAATATTCCTCTGTTCTCATAGGTATGTGCTACCTTTATAAGAGGTCTGTGTAATATTTTGGACAGAATGTTTTTTAAAATTTTTTCATTCAAAAGAAGAGTATGCATGTTTTGTGCCTATTTATAATTACTTTCATCCTCATGGCTCATATTTTCTGATTTTCAAAGTGTGAGTGCTAAATATACATTTTGCTCTTGAAACTCTCTCTCTTCCTCTTTTCTTTTATTTTTGTATCATCTTACTGTTTTTTTTTTGTGAAACTCTTTCTATGACCTGTTTGGGTCATAAATATCTCTTTCTTATATGAATCTATCTGCACTTGCAACATCATTTTTATTCGTTTATTTTACTTTTACTCCTTTATAAGCAGATGTGTGTATGATGGTATTGTTTTGTTTGTTTCTTTTTACTGAAGAAAGATTGGCAATAAAACAAATTTTTCAGATATTTTCTTATATTGACTGTATATTTATTTGCAGATATTTTCATAAATTTTTAGTTTCAGTAAAAAACAACAATAATAAATTTATATGAGCAAATTTGAATCTTTGGAAGGTGGAACATAAAAAATAATTTGCAAAAGCTTCTTTTAAAAAATACACACACATTTCACTCTAAGTTAAAAGAAAAAAATGTACACATTTCACATGCAGTTTTTCCAGAAGAACTTGATTCTGTCTTTTTATGATAATCTTATTTTGTCTTGTTAATTCTCTGCACATAGAATTTCAATCAGTAGCAATGAATTCTGCTTAAGACTTTCAAATGTAATCCAATGTACATTGTTTCAAACATTATAATCAAATAGACTGACATTTTTACTCTTAATCTAACTTTATCGTAACTCTAAAGTAACTTTAAGAAATGAAAGAAACAAATGCTTGTAAACAATAGGAGATGCCTTCATTTAATGACGTTCTATATTTATTTAACACGTTCATATAAAGCATTAATTTTAGCACTTTATAAAATAAAAAACTATTATTAATTATATAAAAAATAAATAAAATGTTGTTATTAAAAAGTATTCGCTGATATTATTAATTATTTATGCTACAAATCACTTTGGTTTCTTTGCTATAATTAATGTGTTCATTAATTACAACATGCATCAGTACAAATTATTTAATGTACCAAAGCTCATTAGTGTGCTTAAATTTCCTTAACGGATTTATTGATGGATATTTCTCTGTTGGTTTTATGATTTATTTTAGTGTACAATTCTGCCAAAAATATTTTTTATTATAATGAAATATTCTTAAAAACATCTCTGCATGGGAGTCATAAACTCCCATACTCCATTATGTGACATTAGCAATAGAATTTGTGATTAAACTGTAATCTGGCATTATATGTGCAATGAACACTTTAAATGTAAAAAAATATAAATAAAATGGTAGGGATAATTTGTAAGTTTCATCATCATCATTCCCATGACTGGGTGTGGTTGTAAGAGTCACTGTTCAGCTGACTAACTCCCTCTACATATATGTCATGGTTACATGCCAATGTCTGAGTCTTTGTGAATAAATCTTCTCGTCAAGAGTCCTGGGTATGATGTTAAATTACATCCAGCATCAAAGCCTCCAATCAGGAGATTGGAGGTTTTGAGGAGCATGGAATCACCTCTTAATTGCTGTTGTTCCCAGGTCCACCCTGACTCAGGGTGGTAGCACCTGTTAGGGTCCCAGCTATGAACAAATAGTGAAATCCCAAACAAAAACAAAACACTATGAAAGTATAAAAATAAATTTTTATGGTAAAAATACCAGCAATAAATATTTATATAAAAAATGATCAACAATACATATTTATAGTAAAATGACTAATAATACATTTTTAAAGCAAAATGACCAACAATACATTTTATCTGTAGTTGAAGGCATACAACTGCATTCAAAATATATTTAGTTGAAGGCATAAAATTGTGTTTAAATTATTTAGATTTTGGTATTAAATAAATCATAGTGGTTGATATACTGCTAAACAAAATCAGCCAAACTACCAACATGAAAGAACTCCTTCATGATATTAATCCATATAATAACCTACGATTTGTTAAATCAAACTGTATTCCAAAATATAACTTAAAAAAAAAATACAACACACATATCACTGCCTCTTATAATTATATTCACACAAACATGTATATGCACAAAAGCTGAGTATCATTTACCATGTATTCAATTGTGAAAGCAGAATAACATATATCATATTTTTATTACTTCAAAGCTGCCAAGAAAATTAAATTTCAGCATTAAATAACTCATAAGAGGTTGATGTGCCATTAAACAAACAAATCATCCAATCATCTTCCAGTCCACTCAGTGACATTGTCAGACCATTTTTCCACTCTCTGTCTGTTCTTTTGCTTGAAATGGTACCTTGTAGGATAACAGTGGAAATAATGTTGGCTTTTATGATATGCCAATACCATTTCAATTTCCTCTTCTTGATGGTGGTTATAAGGTTTCCTCATGGACCTGTTTCTTGTTTGATGGTGTCTCACACTGCCTCGTTTGCGATGTGGTATACATCAGAGATGCTAAAGATGATTATGTAGCATCTTATTTCTGTTGTTTGGATTTTTCACTGTAGTTCTAATATCCAAGAATCAGATATTCAGAAAGTTTGAGACAGCCATTGCATGAAACAGTCTGAAGTCTCACCTTTTTTGCAAGATTGCCTTGAGCCAAACACCATCTTCAACTTCTGGTTTCCTTTTTCTTTTGTTTCAAAATAAAGGTTGTAGTAATGTTGTGGAACTGAATGAGTGACCAATAAAGCAATAAAAAAGAATAGATATATATAAACAAGCATCAGAAAAAGATAAAATAACAATAGCAAATAAGATTCTTGTTATTTAAATGAGCAGTCTGTCTTTGACTGGGTTGTTATGACTTTGACTCAAGTTCATGGAAGGAATCATGAGTAGGTTGGAGCTGTGTTGTGCAGTAGATATGGGTTGAGAAAATTCAGATGAAAGGAATTTTTAAAAATGGCTTTGGCTTCACTTACTTTCCCACTGCCATAACATAGCTTCCCTGTGCCTTTTCTATAAATATTTCCACAGTAATTGTTCTGATCAGCTTTCCTCTCTTTAACTTTCATTTTTAAAAGTTGTTATTTTATCCCCCACCCCCACATAAATTGTACATATGGGAACTAGTTAGGACTTTGAGGAATTATGGTGGCTGTAACAAGAATGGTAAGTAATAATGCACTGTTTTGGTGTAAGGAATGCTGTGGTATGTTTGGTTCAGTAATTGTGGCTAGCTAAGTTTAAGATAAGACAGATTAAAGAAATTTTGGCCTTGTGTCATATTTTTGTATTTTCAAAATAAATATTGCTTTCCTTTCTGTTATCTTGACTTCATAAATTTAAGTGCAGTACTAGATTGGCAGTTAGGTCTCATAATTTCACTGTTGAAATTGCTATTTGTAACCATAATGTCTGCATTAATAGTTTCTTCTCCCAAACTTCTCACTTGTGGAATTCTCTTCCAGATTTCCTGTTAGCTACAATCTCAACTGCATTGCAAATCATCATCATCTGTCACTTTGAATTCTGTTCTTTTGTTGCCCTCTCTGTTTCTTTTAGTCTCAGTAACCCCTTGCATCTTAGTGATTTTTATTGCTTTGCTTGAGGTGAAATGATTAAAAATAAATAAAAAACATTAATGTGTGAATCAATAGAAATGAAAAGTACTGAATCATCTCAGTGCAGTTATCTGTGGTGAGTTGTTCAAAATAAAAACTGGTGACTATCAGTGTGCAAACTCATTTTTACAAAGGAAGTGTCAATCTCATAATGAACCAGACACAGTTGAAACTGAATTGTTAAAAAAATTTTTTTGTGCTAAGCTCTGTTTCAACCAAACTTAATGGAAGTACAAGTTTGTTTTCTTGCAAGATAACTGCAGAAATGTTCAGAATATATTGTTGGAAATTTGAAAATAGTTAGATCTTAAAATTTCTGGAAAAATATTTTTATGAATTCTATTTATATATTGGATCTGTGAGGTTTTTACTTATTTGGCTGCTTGTGTTAAGAAATAAAGATTTCAAAATAAATTTATACGAAATAAATTGATGCAATTATAATGTGTGGTTATACTTTGAATCATACAGGTTTTATGCTTGCCTATCAAATGCTTTTCAGATGTTTACCCATTTATTGATATTGCTTTAATCAAAACAATAATCCCAGTTTGATGCACTTGACACTCAGTATTTCATTGTATGCATATTGTGTGCAAATGTGATAAATACTTTCATGTTGATGAAGAGGAAGAAATTCCTCTGTAATTTTGTTTGTGTTAGAGAAAAGAAAGAGAAAAAATAACTTTGAAATCTTTGTTTACTGTAAATAAATTAACTTTTCATGGATATAAAGACAGTTCTTTTTGAAAATTGTCTATTGTGTAGCAGGACATCTGTTTTCATAAACAGATGTTGTTAGTGGAATGCTGATTGCATCTCAGTTGCTGCTGCTTAACTAACCTGAATGCCCTCCATCTTGTATTGTGAAGAGTTAGTCATCTGAGTATTGTTTCTTATCAGTCAAATTAGTTTAAAAGTAGTTTCCTTCAAATCAAGCCATTAGGTTAGTTGAACCCTGAATATAGATATTTTCTGAACTTAGCCTGACATATGATAGCAGGATATTCAGTGAGTAGCAAACTTAAATTTACATATGGATTGGTCAATGAGATGGACTACTGATACTGTATAAGTATTTTTTTTAATCCTAATGTTTATTCAATACAAGGCCTAAGAGCCACTCAGGGTAGAGGGTTACTGTGTGGTGTAGTATGAGCGTAAGAAAAAGAAAGAAGTAAAGTTCATGGGGTTATGCAGAAAAGATAACCCTAGATTTAAAGAGGTCAAGAGTGTAGTGATTGGAAAAATGCCCTACCAGGTGTCCATTCCATAAAGTAGCAATTTTTAAGAAGGAGCTGTCTGAGTGAAACTTACTTCTTACCAGTGGAGCATGATTCACACTTGTGTACATGGCATGGTGAGTTCCAGTTGTAATGATTATGAGTAGTTGGCCTAAGGAATATAACTTGTTTGAACACATGCCATGAAAATAGTGATAGAGCAGTGAGAGGCTCATAACATTTTGTCTATGGGGAAAGGGGTTGTAGGGCGGAAAATAATTCATCAGGCTGTGTAGACATTTTTGAACTCTATCAAGACAGGCTAGTGAAGACTGGGCAGCTTCAGCAATAATACTCCATTTTTGGTTTGATCTGGCTCTTGTAAAGATAGACTATAGCAGGAGCAGTTAGTTACTTACTGGAGCACTACAAAGAACCAACAGTTTTTCTAGTATCTTTAGCAAAAATCATATATATAAGTTCCATAACCATATTTTTAGAAAATAAATGTTACCAAAAATAAAAAACCTTTTCATAAAAGTCATACTTCAAGTCCAGTCATGTAGTTGGTATGTAACTATTTAAATGAACATGTCTTAATAAATTTTGCAAGCTGCACAGACATACCAAAAGTCATGGGATGAGAGGATTAATATTATCTAAAACTCTCTATAGCCTTAAAAAGTGCAGCAGTTTAAGATGGCATAAATTCCATAAGTGGTTGAAAGACCTCTGGAGAGATGTTGAGCCATATTCTCTTGATAAATGTACATACAGGATCTTGCATATGAATCAACCTCTCCACCATATCTCATAACATACTGAATTGGGCTCAGGTCAGGCAACTTTAGTGGCCACACTATTTGTTAGAAATTTAGGCAAATTGGACACAATGTCATGGTACCATTAACCCATTATTTGTTGGGGTACATGAAGTCCATTAATGGGGTTAAATAGACATGAAGCTGTGCAATGTAGTAGTCACCATTCAGTGATGTGTCTAGGGAGATTAGCAAGCCAAAACCAGATCGCATGAACACATTTCACAATATTGATAGCATGACTGCGAACTGTTTGTGACCATTTGTTTAGTGATTAGGTCAGTCTTAAGCATTTATGAGTTGACCATTTGTTCATGCATTTTTATATTGCTGCCACATCTGATCTGATCTGCTTCTGCTGTTATTGGTCCTCACCTGACTTCCCAGCTTCAATCACTTTCCCACCACTGTTATGTAGCTTTCCTGTTGGCTTTTCTATAAATATTTTCATGGTAATTGTTCTGATGAGCTTTCCTCTTTATCAACTTTACAAATTTAAATGCCATACTAGACTGGCAGGTAGGTCTAAACAATTTACTGTTGAAATTGATAGATATAACTATAAGTTCTATGATAACAGTTTCTTCTCTCACACTTCTCACTTGTGGAAATTTCTTCTAGCCTCTTGCTTTCCAATTAATTTTCATCTTAAAAATTGAAATGGAACGTCAATTGTTATCTTCTGTCTTCTTAATTCCTGTTCTTTTATTGTTCTTGCTCCTTAATATTTTTCTTTTTCTGATATTATGAAACTCAGTAACCACTTGCATCTTAGTGGCTTTATTGCCTTGCTTGGAGTGAAATGATTATCTTGTTATGAAATTGCCAGATGCTTATTATTCTTGTGAATAGAAAGAAAAGGATGAAATATTAAGTGTAGGTGTAGACAACTGCCTGCTCTACCCTCAGCTTATTGATCAGTTTCTCTGGTGAAGATTTGTATTCTGCATCTTTGATTTTGCAAACTTTCCTCTGTAGATCTTTATTGATTATACAAATATTTGTATTCAAGCTGTGTGCAGATTTTCCTCTTTTATGAGATAAAATCTGAGGTTCTTTTCCCAATATGACCGTTTTAACTTAATCATGATTTTTTCAAAATTTCATCAATGATCTTTTTGATATTTTTCCAGCATATAAATTATTGCACATGTACATGCAAATACCTCTAATCCTAAAAGAAAAAAATATGTTACTTTTTGTGGAATTTTATATAGGCTTACCAAGACAATCTATTAGAAATTGATTAATTTCGTCATTAAAATCATGTTTGAAAGATATCCTTGATTGAATGAAAGGCATTCTCTGGAATAATAACTTTTATCTCTACTGGGAAGAGTTAAACAGAAAAAAAAAACATATACAATGAATTGATAAAACATTGGACATGCACATAGTGTAGTTGTTATCAACATGAAAAGTGGATTCTGTGTAACAAGTTCAAATTCCAGACAAATTTATTGCATTCACTTTGTTAAATAGTAGAACAGACTGGGCTCCCTTGACTTGGTTAGCAACCAGTCTAGGAGAAGGAAAACTCTGAATTCAAAACCAAAACTAGATAGGCATGAACTATAAGAACCTACTTGCTACATATGTCACCAATACCTAACATGGTAAGACTGTTGCTCTACAGGAGAGCCTAATGGCACTGATGGGAAGGAGGGATAAAGAAAATTACAACAAATAAAAATCCTAGAAGAAGGATTTTGCATTGAACTTTTATGATTGATCTCCCATTTCTGTTTCCTAAAAGATGTCTTCCAAAAGTTAAGCAAAGTATTAAGAAGTAAGAAAATTTTATTAGAAACAAAGAAAAGAGTACTAAACTGTAATTCAATATCAGTCCTCTGCTATGGCAATAAATTTTGCACAATCTTCTCACAGATGAAGAACAGAATTGAGGAAACAGAAATGTGGCTTTACAGAAGGATGCTGAGAATTCCATAGATGAAGCACATAAACAAGGAAAATGTCTTAAGGAAAAGGGACCCTAAAAGAAGGCTTATAGTTAGAATCAAAACAAGTCTATTGAAATTTCTGGAAAACATAATGAAGAAAGAAGGCTTGGAGAATTTAACACATAGGATATATTGAAAGCAGAAGGAAAACAAGAAGTAACCTCCTTAACCAGATTGTGTAAATGGATATCAAATAAGATAGCAGAAGGGATAGTGAAAAATCAAACTATATTAAGATTTACAAAGGATAGGAGGTTGTGGGGAGCCATGATTGTTTGTTTCTTGAAGGGACATGACACATGAAGATGGATACTTCTCTTTCCTATGAATTTTTTGTATTTACTAAACTTAGTGTAGTAAAAGGTCAGTAGTTGCTGGAAGATTATGTTACACTAAAATATTGGTGTGTGATGAAGGCTTGCCTATAATGAAAATTATTTGAAATCTTTTACCTGGACTTGAATACAAGCTACTGGTGTAGGTAATGAACACCTTTCTTAATCATTATGGGCAGATGGTATATTCCTGTCAAACTTTGCTTGCGATGTTCTTCTCCTGCACTTTTTTATTTTTTTAAAACCATTTCATTGAAAGCAAGGCAATAAAGTCACTAAAACACAAGAGATTACAAAGAGTGAAAGTAACTGAGACAACGTTGCTAAGAAGAGAGAGGATATAAAAGACCATGAATTAAGGAAAATGAAGAAGATGATGATTGATGTTGAATTTAAATTTTTTGAAGATTGTAATTGACAAGAAAGTAGATGAGTCTCACAAATGAGTCTCACCAATCTAGTATTGCACTTTGTGAAACTTATCAGAACAATTACCAATTACCATTGTTTCCTGTATGGAAATGGCAAATCTCACCATTACCAGAAACCATATAACTCCTCATGGAGAATTGTTCATAGGGATGTCATGCATGGTGTCAAGCTCATTCAGAAATATTGCTATATGCAATCATTTTCTCAGATGAATGAATAAAAACAGCTTCAAGTGAATGAATCCTCTATATCTTAAAGAAGACCATCCTTCATCAGAACCTATAGACTGTCGCTACAGAATTACAAAGAAATTTGCCAAGTAACAAAAAAGCCGCATTGCTTGAGACTTCCAACAACAGCAACAACTAAAATGAGTAGCACATGTAACTAGAAAGGAAAATAATTATATAATTAAGATGTTAACTTTCCACACTACTCTAAACAAAAGATTAGGAAGGAAACTCCCATCAATACTAGAAAGCAATAACAGTGGACTTCAAAAACCTATTTTCCTGAAAATCTTTTTTCAGAGAAAGATTTTATAAATTTCAACCAACAGTAATGCAGACTGTTCAGTTAAACTGCTTACTACTGCTTCTTCTATGGGTCATGTCCATTTAGGATGTGGGTGATTATGGCTCTCCACAATTTCCTTTGTAGCTCTTAATAAAGTTTGTATTTTTGTTATCTCACCTAATGCTTTTTCTGGCAATCATTTAAACAAACTTGTTAGGTAGGTTATACATTGCTTTCATCTGTCTCTTGTGCATTCAATATATCCTCTGAGTATCAAATTTTCTAAGCCCTCTTTCCTCATTATGTGCATTAGAAATTTCATCTATCTCTTTCTGATGCTAAGTATCAGTTTCCATTTTCTCTAAAACTTTGTTATTGATCACATATTCAGTCTGTGATATTCTCAGCATCCTTCTGTAGATCCACATTTCTGTTTCTTCAAGTCTCTTGGGGAGATTGTCCAGCATTTTTTTTTTTTTTTTTTGCTTCTAATTAAATTTTCATGATTCTAAGTATAAGTGATTTTTTTTAATTCCATTTTCTCTAAAACTTCATCATCGCTCACATGTCCAGTCCATGGTATTCTCAACATCATTCTCTAGAATCACATTTCTGTTGCCTTAATTCTCTTCTTCATATGTGAAGAGATTTTCTAGAATTCATTATCATATCAGAGGACTGATATAACATAATAGTACGATACTGTTTTCTTTGTTTCTAATGAATTTTTTCTATTTCTTAATAACTTGCTTACATTTTGGCCAACTTTCACTATCCAAATACACTTTGTGTTGTATTTTCTGTCCTCTGTTAAGACACTTCCTAGATATTTAAATTTTTGTACTTGCTTGATTTTTGGTATCTGCAATTTTGAATTTACATGTTACATGATTATGTACCAAAGTTAGTTCAGTTTAAGAATAAACGTTAACTAAAATAAAATATCTGCATGAAACTTTCTCTCATCTTTACTATTTTTCTTTTATATTATCAGCATTGAAGCTGTTGTCTTTGGACAAACAAGGTTTAAATAAGATGCTAGAATTCATCAATACCAAAATTTAATTTTACCTTTCTTCTCTTAAAAATAGATTGATAAATAGATTAGACCGATAATCAAATAAAATTGTGAATTGAGTTTCTTTAGCTTATTTTTTTTTTCTTTTTCTCAGTTTATTTGATCGGTAACAGCTGTAAGTGTTTTTGCATTCCAATGCATGTTCTCTCAACTTTCAAAACTTTGAATTCTTCCAGAAAAAGAAAACAAGAAAAATATTATCTGCTTTCTTGTCCTGTCAGCCATTGCTGTTGGCATTGCACCTGTGAATGGAAAAGTTGACAAAAAGTATTCATTACTTGCATGAGAGAACAACACATTGTTTATTTATATGTATTTAAATTTAGCTCTATATGTATTAGGTGTTTTCATAGACAAGGAACACCATTGGAAAATTAGTCAACTTAAGGAATCAGCACATATGCTAGGCTACAAAAATCTCCTGAGCGAACCAAGCATAGAAATAAATACAATATGGGAACCAATAATAAGGAGTGCCAGAGAAAAGCAATGATAACAACAAAAGTTGCAATATGAGCTCTGGTAAAAAATACATGCAATGATAACAGCAAAATTGCAATATGAGCACTGGTAAAAATGGTTGCTGAAGACATTAGGTTTATAATACCCAGTAATTCATACCCAGATGGCACAGTGGATAAAGGCATTGGTTAGATCCAGTGACAGAACCTAAAGAGTGTGGGTTCAATACCCGGTTAAGGCAGTAGAGAACTTTCAGAGGGAAATTAACAGGAGATAATTGATAACTGACATCCATCAAAACATGGCATGTGGAACTAGAACAGTCTACCCCAGTGAGCGAAATAAAGGGTTCAGTTCGACATTCCAACCACCTGAAGAAGGCTGGAGTGTACAACGACTGAAACATATGGCGACAAAGAAGAGGACAATAGTCCGAATAATGTAAATAATGTTAAATTTAGCTCTATAGGTGTTTTCCTAAATAAGAGGCAATGTTTAACTGTCAATCCAAAGTGGTAGATACTATAAATGTGAAACCTTTAATACAGGCTAACAGAAGTATATATTTCTTTAAAAAAAAAAAAAGTTTATTCCTTAAAGGAATAAACTTTTTTCTTTTAATTTTCAAGCTGTTTGATACTTTTTTTCATTGAACTGATTATTAATTTTTTATTTGGTTGAGCACACCAACCATCACAGTCTTGCATCAAATTAGAAGGTCATTAGAGTGACATATAACTGATAAGTGTAGTTGGTTGCTTGGTAACCAACCTGTTTTGCAACATGGCGAAGTGTCCAGAACAATAGATCACTAACAAGTTCTTCTTTTGCATTCTGCATTTGTGTAAGATTGTAGAAATATCAGGGATGGGGCCACAGAGTTGTGATTTAGTTGGCTGTTGTTTCCAAGAAATGTTAAGTATAGCTCTTAGCATCCAAGTGTAGATTCCATCAAGTTTAGACTCCAGGGTTTTAGTTAATGTCCAAGCAGTGGCACCATACATTCAAATTGCTTCTACAGTGGCTCAAAAGAATCTCGAAGGTCAGATTTCCAGATCACATCCATCTTATTCAAGGCAGCCCAGACTTTAGCTTTGCGAATTTTCACATCCTTTTCAGTAGAATTTATTTCACTTCTTAAGTATTGCTGCCATATATGGTCTGGAGCCCCTTCTGTTTGCCTCAGTGTTTTTGATAAGCTCCAGTGGTGGATATGCAATATAATTGGCCCTATTCTGGCATCTCGTCTACAGTCGCTCTCTCACAGACACGCCGTCGCCTCTCTCTGTCTTTTTTACAAATACTTTCATGGTAATTGCTCCGAGGAGCTGCATTCGCTGGTTTCCAGACTTCATGAATTCAAGCGCCCTACAAGGCTGGCATCCTGCTCTCACCCTTTCACTGTCAAAACTATTAAATGTAGCCATCTCTTCTACTCCAATAGCTTCATATATCGCACATCTCGCCTGTGGAACTCCCTTCCCTATTCCAGTTTCCCTGAGAGCTATAATCTCCAACTATTCAAATGTAATGTCAATCGACATCTTCAGTTGCCTTGATCTATCCACTATCCTTCTCCTCATCCTTTCCTCTATCACTCCTATCTGATCTTGTTCCAAATCTTATGTAACCCCTTGTGCCCTATTGGCTTCCTGCCTTGCTTGGGGTGAAAAAAAAAAAAATGTAAAAAATTTGACAGATTTTATTCATTCACTCAAGATAGTTTGTATTGAACTTAAAATATCTTTTTATCTTTTACTATATTTTTGAGTCTGTAAAGTTCGAACTTTGTTTATATTAACAATTGAAATTATCAGATTATATTTTTATAAATGGTAATAAATTATTATGTTACTTATACTTTTATATATCTGGAAAGTGTTTTAACAGAGAACAGAAAGTGTGTCATTGAAATCCAAAGGTGCATTGGATAACAAAAGATGCCTTCCAAAAGCTAAGCAAGGTATTAAGAAACAGAAAAGTTTCACTAGAAACAATAAAAGAATACCGAACTGTTGCATAATATCTGTCCTCCTATATGATAGTGAATCCTCACAGAAGCAGAAGAGATTAACAGAAATGTGGTTCTACATAAGGATGCTGAGAATACCATGAACCAAACAATGAAAAAGTTTTAGAGAAAATGGAAATAAAAAAAGACACTTATACTTAACATTAAAAATAGTTGAAATTTCTAGGACATTTAATGAGGAAAGAGAACTTAGAAAGGATACAGGAATAGAAGAAATCATTGTATAACTTATCTAGTGAGCTTGAGTAAATGGATGGCTGAACAGTTTTTATGTGAAATAACAAAAAGACAAACTTTATTAAAAGCTAAAAAGGACAGGAAATGGGGACATAGAAGAATGCCTTTGTATAAAAAGAAACATGTCTGACATTGTATATAGATTTAAAGATGCAGTTATTCTTCACTCTGTTACCTCTATCATACAGATGTAATATTGCAAGTATATTGCTAGTCTTTTGCTATTTCCATGGCAGATGTTCAGATGAGTGCTTCAATCTTTGGTTCCACCAGTTCAGACCTTTCAGATCTCGAACACACAATGCTACTTCCATGGAGTTGAATCATCTTCATTTCCTCCATGTTTCAAACATAAAAAGAAAGTTCTACTCAGACAGCTTTTCCCCAAGAACTTCATTGTTCATCACATATTCAGTCTGTGTTATTCTCAGTATCCTTCTGTAGAACAACAT
The DNA here is from genome assembly GCA_903632075.3 of Acanthosepion pharaonis. NCBI lineage: Eukaryota > Metazoa > Mollusca > Cephalopoda > Sepiida > Sepiidae > Acanthosepion > Acanthosepion pharaonis. Next base: position 2,675,144 of record CAHIKZ030003900.1, on the reverse strand, counting down.
TTCAGTTGCCTCAAGTCTCTTCATAATCTGTGAGTAGATTGTCCAACATTCACTTCCATATAGGAGGGTTGATATTGTGTAGCAGTCCAGTACTCTCTTCTTTGTTTGTAATGAAACTTTCCTGTTTCTTAATACTTTGCTTAACTTTTTTAGTGATTCTTCTCTAGAACTACATTTACAGTCTTCTTATCTTCATCTGTGAGCAAATTGTTCAGCATTCACAGCCATATAGACAATTGATATTATATAGCAGTTCAGTGCTCTTTACTTTATTTCTATATGAAAATTTATTGTTTCTTATTACTTTTCATTTTTGGAAGGCAAAAGTGTTCAATGCTATCTAGAACAGTGGTTCCCAAACTTTTAGAGGTTACTTCCCCCCCCTTGCATATCAAAACACAACCCTAACTCTCCTTCATATATAGTCAACCTTTAAGTGGATTTTCTTGGTGCTAGTATTGCATGTCAAATGATTTCTCATAATAATTCTTATATAAATAGGATACACTATAAAATGAAGGCAAGATACACTTCAGATACAATGTGTGTATGGTGTATGTCATGATTCAGACATGCCACTGCCACCCTCTAGCTGTCCACTTTTTTAACACCCCCTCCCAGATCTTTCCACCACTCCTGGAAATCAATTAGAATTTTAGGCATCTGATGGGAGGTCTTGGAACATATCTTGCTTAAATAGGAGATGCATATGTTGAAATGTATCCCTTTTAAATTTTAAGCAAAGTCAAGCCTGGTCAGTACTTAGATGGGTGACTGCTTGGGAATATCTTGGGTGTGCAGGTGGTGTAATGGATAATGGCTTTGAATTGTTAATTGGAGAGCTGAGTTCCAATTCAAGTTGGGTTCATTATAGTCAATTATACACAAATACCATTGGGAAAGGTATGAATCCACCTCTTCTCAGCCTCAACTATTTGTTTATTAGTAAGACTAATATCACTAAATAATTATCTCAAAAAAATTTTTACAATCTAAAAATATTTCCTGTCTTTAAATAACCTGCAAAGAGTTGTTAAACTGTAGAAAACAAATCAATCAATCTTTTTTTCTTCCATATTGGGTTACTCCATAATATTTTCCTCTTCATGATTAAAAATAAAGTTTTATGTGTTAATGGCTACCATTTAGGTGTGGCGTAGTCTTGTATCTGCAAAGGGATGATAAGCCATAGAAAACAAATCCGTCAAAAATATATCTTTGTTAATAGCTTTTTACATATGCTTATTATTATATAAACCTTCATTGCTATATAACTTATTACAAAATGTGTATATTGCAAGTGAATGGTGGGGGGCTTGTATTTACATTGATGTATGCTTGGTAACTGAACAGATGACTTAGCTTCTGGGTAAAAAAAAAAGCAAATATAACATTTAGAAAAGTAAAATATACTTTTTACTTATCTACATTTATAAACTGTTTGTTTACCATGTAAATATATTTTCTCAATTTGAGATTATTTTTTGCACTTCATTAATTAGATGAAAAGCACTTGAAATCATTTGTCAGTTTTAATTTTCCAGCATATCTACACTGTTAGCCTCAGAAACATGAACTGGCTGTTGTGGGATAGTCTATATTTAAACACCTGACTAGAAGCATAAAACAAGGATAGATCATCACACCTTATATATTTAACCCATACAGTTAGGTGATCTTAAGAGAACTAGATTTATTATTGATGTGCACAACCTTGACAACATAAGATATGCAGATGACACCATCAGACTCAGAATAAAAGAGAATAGAAACTCATAGACAAGGTAGTAAAGGAAAGCAAGAAGAAAGGACTATCAATTATAAGATGACAATGTGTGGTCATTGGCAAGAGTTGTTGATCAATTGATTGATTTGTTCTTAATGACTTAACAACCATTTTTGGGGTTATTTTTATTTATTTATATTTTTTTTTCAAATTATGTTCACTGTACAAGGCCTGAGGGCCACTCGAGGTAGAGGGTAACAGAGTAAAAGGTACAGCTTATGCAGGTATTTGTGGAAGATAATGGTTAACCCTAGGCTAAAGCAGGTCAAGATTGTAGTCATTTGGAAAGCATCCTCTTCAGAGTCAATTCCACAAGGTTTGTGGGAAGAATCTGCTCAAGTGGAAATTACATTTTACCAAAGGAATATGAAGGGAATGAGGGGGGTTTGCTACAATGTGTGTGTCATGGCAGGTCTTAGCCATGAAGGTTGAACTGGTGTAAATAAGGAGTGTAATTTATGTGAACACTTTGGAAATAGCAATAGAGCAGTGAGAGGCCCATGATGCCTTGTCTGTAACAAAGGGATTGCAGGATGGAAAATAGTTTATCACCTGCAAGGATGCAGAGACACATTTTTGGACTCTATCAAGAGTGGAAAGTTAAGTCTGAGCAGCTCTTGATCATAAATGGCAACGCTACACCATTTTCGGCCTGATCTGGTTATTGTAAAGGTAGAAGATAACCAGAAGGAGTCGGTACTTGCTACATCAATACAGGGAACCAATCATTTTTCCAGCATTTTTAATGATGGATTGTATGCACAAGTTCTACTTGAGTTCTGGGCTGAGTTTAAGTCCCAGGGGCGGAGATGGGACTAGTGCTACTCGTGCCCGGCACGACCAATAACTCGGTCAATGTTATTCAAAATGGATTAAAAATCATCCATTAATTTCAAGCAAACATACTTAGGCTGATCTCAATTAAATTACGTATCTATTCAAGTTTCGATAACTAAGTAGCCAAAAGTTCATAAATATATCTGGGAATAATACAACGATGCTGTTTTGAACGGATGGCCACCGTCAGATCTATTGAACATCCCATAATATCGGCTATAATGTTGAACACGCGCAATCCGTGCCAAGCACAAGAAAAGCTTATAATAACAAGTAATGTTAGAGAAATCTCGCTTTTGGCTGTAGCCAATGGTAAAATCAAGTCGAAATACCGTGCTCAGAACAATTAGCACATTGTGACTGCTGATGATTGTCTTGGAAAGAGAGAGAGAGACCGATAGAGTAGTAGTAGTAGTAGTACGAATAGATGTTTGTAAACATGACCACGTTTATTTATATTGTAAATATCAGTGATGAAGTTATTGTTTCATTAATTAATTAACAAAAGAACAGGTTTTGAATAAGAGTGAATTTGTTTTGTTTTTTTTATTGAGGAATGTTTTTTTTCGTGAATTTTGAATCATAGAAATCTATGAAAAATACTATTAATATAAAATAATAATATTAATATAAAATGACATACAAACCGTATTTTTCGTAGATTTCTATGATTCAAAATTCATGAATAAACCATTCCTTAATAAAAAAAAAACGATTGTGAAGTGCTAATAAAAAATCAATCATTTAATTATTTTATAATTCCATGAGACAAATGACCTGGAGAGTTGTGGACTTAATTGCTAACCTGGTTAGTTGTCATTGTCATCAATTTCTTTTTTCTAATAAAGATATTTTTCTCGTCATAGTAATGAACATCTTCTCTTTTCTTCTATACTTTTGAAAGGAAAAAAAAACTTATCTACTGTATTAACAAGACTACAAATTATATAGTATCTTGATTGTTTACAAAAAACCACCATGCAAGGTACGTTAGTCAATCTGTGCTATACAATGGAGAATCACATAATAGCAACTATGATGACTTACTTTGGGTCCACGGACCACGGGTTGGGAACTGAAGTTGACAGAGGGGGGCACGAGTAGCAAAAATAGGCTAGAGTCGCCACTGTTAAGTCCCAATAGATGCTCGTGGCCTACCCGAGGGAACATCTGTTCATTGTGATTGGTGAAAGTTTTGAGTCCAATCAACAATGCCAAAACATATTTTGGATTATAATAATAATTCATTTTTTTGTGAGTTAATATCGCATTAATTTTTTGAGAATAACAATGATTTTTATATATATATATATATATATATATATATATATATATATATATAAGACCGACTATTTACACTATAGAGCTGGGGGATGGGGGAGGAAATAGATGTATACCTTTCCCAAGAGTATTTGCACATAAGTGAATGAAACAAACCTGACTGGAATTTGAAGTGTGCTCTCTGATTTCTCATTCAGAAGTGATATCTATTATGCCACCCACATATCCACATTAGCAATAGGGTCAGCCCAAGATGTGATCTACAAATTGAAGTACTGGTGCATAATTAACTGAAATCTTATTGGATATTTTTTACTTATGCTGTAGACATGAATTATTATAAATTTATAGTTAATTTATTATTCTAGTTTTAAGACCCAAATGTTAAATATTGATTGTTGAATATTGATTGATTGATTTGTATGACTTACCAACCTTTTACATGTTATTTAAAGCTGAAACATATTTTGGATTATAAGAATAGTTCTTTTTTATTATTTGTGAATGAATATTGCATTAACAATTTTTGGGCAATAACAATGATTTTTCCATATACCAGTCCTACTATTTAACCCATATCTGAGGGAAGAAGAGAGGGTTTCATAAATATAGCAAATTCAACTGGAATTCGAATGCAGTTTTCTGATTTATCATTCCAAGCCCCCTAGTCATTACATGACTGCACAGCTACCAGACATTGTCTATAACTTTGAAAAGAGTCATTAATATTTCAAGCTTTCTTACTGCTACCATATATGGACAGGAGCTGGCTATTCTTCACTTTCCAGTTTTGATAGAGTCTAAAAGCATCACATCCTTGTGGATGATGAATTATTTTCCACCCTAAAAATCCTTTTCCATAGATGCAACATAAAAAGCCTCTCACTGTTCAATTGCTATCTCCATGGAATGTGTTCAAACTAACTACATTCCTTAGTTCCATCAGTTATGACATTCACAGCTTAGACTTGCCATACCATGCACATTGTACTCCTTGTGGCACGTAGTCCACCAGGTCTCTGTAATCAGCCCTTCAAAAAGTGTGGATGGTCCTGCATGAAACCTTCACCACTATAATCAAATCTCATGTGCTATACATGCGGGTTGGGGACCGCTTGTGAATTCCAAATTCCCATGAAACTCCAATATTGGAGCCAGCTCAACCCACCTCGGATGAATGCCGTTACAAGGACAAGGACATTGTACTGAACCACCCTCTTTCCCTTCGTATTATACATTAAGGATATAAGTTCTTCCCTTGATCCACTGCTTTATGGAACCAACTCACAAGATTACTACAATCTTAACCTGTTCAAATCTAGGGTTATCTTCTCCACATATTCCTATAAACTGTGCCTCTTACTTTGTAACCTTCTACCTCAAGTGGCTCTTGGGTCTTTTACAGGGTGAACATTGTAAAAAAACAAAAACAAACAATTGAACTCCGCATTTTTTTTTTTTTGTCGATATAGTAACATTTCAACTGTTATTTGTGTTGTAATTCAAATATTTTCTTCAAACCAGTCACTTCCTATTTCAGCTATGTTCTTTAATAAGCCACAATGTTCCAACTGAGAGTTTCTAATTTTCAAATCAGATGTAAGGTTTTTGGTATGTACAGTTCAGAATAAAAGTTGGTTGCCCTGATATAATATTTGTGTCATTATCTGAAGTGCTACTGTTTTTCTTGTCATAGGGCTTCTGAGAATTTCATCATTTACTTTGCCATAGGCTTAGAAAAAGAACATGAGTGTGTTTTATACTGGCCAACTAAATTTTAATGAATCGTTTCCATAGTACAATCTCCCAACCATTTTTGTTATCTGCAATGTTTATTGATGACACTATTCATAGCCTTATGAAATGGAATTGTTTATATATCCTTTCCAGCTGTTCATGTTTGGATGTGTAAACCCTTGTCTATTATGAGGTAATTTCTATAAGGCATTATCTGCATTTTTCAATAATGTTCCTTTTTTTTTTCTTCTTACAAAGAATAATCTCCCTTGATGGATCTTGTCTTTCCTATCTACAGAAATTCTTCTATATTTTTCCTTTTATTGCTTTTTGCTTTTCCCTTTCCTTTGCCTATTCCATTCTTGCTCCTGCTTGTACTTTTCTCCCACTTTCCTTAATAATTTACCATTATTATTTTTATTTCAATTATTTAAGCATCTTCACCTCCTCCCCCACCCTTTTTTGTAATCGCCTTTCCAATTAGATTAATTTTTTTTTTAATAATTAGTTACATTCTTTTTGTCTCTCTTTTTTATATTGCTCCTTTTTCTTTTTCCTTTTACAATTATTTAAAAAAATAAAACTTTCTTTTCTGTTTTTGGAAAAAGTTCTTCTCTTTTACTTGCTCTTATCTCACCATCTTTTTCTTGCCTTTAAATTCTTTTATTTTTCTTCCTAATGTTTGACAATTTCCTCACAGATGAAGAGGAGACCTGAGGCAACAGAGATGTGGTTCTACAGAAAGTTGTTGAGAAGACAGTGGACAGAACATGTGAGCAACAAGGAAATTTTAAAGACAATAGGTATAAATAGGATGCTTATACTTAGAATAGGAGAGAGACATTTGTAATTTGTAAAATACATATAATAAGGAAAGGGGGCTTGAAGAATTTGACACTCATAGGTTATATTGAAGGCAAAAGGGACAGAGAGAAACTTAACAAGCCCGTGTAGATGAATGACCGGGCAGGATTGTGATGGATAGTAAGGGGAAAAATATTCCTATAGGCTACAAGGAATAGGAAGTTGTGGAGAGCCATGATTGCCTACACCCTGAAGGAACACAGCATATAAATGAAGTGTTTTTTTTTGTGTTTTTTTCATTTTTTGACAATTTTATCACTTCCTGTTATTTGTAGTACACTTTTTATCTTGTGAGACTTACCTTTTCTCTCTCTCTCTCTCTTCTTTTCTTCTTACTTAAAACACCCCTCTACCCATAACTTTTAGGTACCTTGATTTTCTCCCTTTATCTGTGATTATCATCTTTTCTTTTTTTTTTTTTTAAGTTTATTACATAGAAAAGAGGGGAGAATAAAAGAAAGAAAATTGTTACCTAATATATCTTTATTATTTTCCCCCTCCCTATGTAATATACTATTTTTTTTTTGTTATTCACTCTTCTCTATCTCTCTCTCTCTCTCTCTCTCTCTCTCAATGTCTATTCCACCCACTTTGTGCAACAAAAAGTAGAAAAAAAAACTTCCCTCAAGGTACACAAGGCTCTCTACTTCTTATGGAACTGGATTGCAAAGTGCAAGGTAGCTGACATGCATGCGTAAATGTGCATATATGTGCATACCCATGTGTGTGTCTGAGTGCATATTTACCGTCCATAATCTTTCTGTTCAGTATGAAGTGTGTATGGTGCAGGGTTGACAATGGTAGAAAGGATAAGATGGGGACAGTAGGAAAAGGGTAGCTCAGTTGAGGGTATTGTTAATTCTATTTTCATTCCACTAGCAACTCATTTTCCCCCAGCACACTCAACTTTGGTGAATATCTTTCCTATTGCCCCTACAGCTGCAACTGAGTTTAATCTTCTGCCCATCTGTGAGAATCTTTAGATGAAGAAGCAATAACCTAGTTATGAAATGCTGGTACTGCACTACGCTACCCTGTCATTGAGTAGGCAGATGGGAATGAGGCTGACCTCTTCTAAAGGATAAATATATCATTGCCTAATTATTAGTTACAGTGGTACTTCTATTTTGATTCGTTTCTTTACTAGGTTTCATACTCTGAAGATGTCCATTCCTAGAACTGGAACAAAAAAAAAAAACATCACTAATTTCTTTCTTTAGGTTATGGACTTTTCAAGTGTTCTAATGCAGTGATTTTCAACTGGTGTGCTGTAAGAGGATAGGTATGCTGCAAAAAATTTTAAAGGTCATTAATTAAATCATTTTCAAAGCATATACAAAGCAAGCTTTTCTGCAATAAACAATATTAAAAACAAAAATTGATATCAGCTAGAATCCTTTGAAAATTTAAATGTATGTCTGACCAAAATTTGACCATGCAAATATTTCATTAAATGTTAAAATATAATAAATAGAAAATAAATATAAGTTTTTTTTGGGTTTTTTTTAGGAATTAATTATCTTTTCATTACAATTTATAATAAATTGTTTTGTTTGTGTGAATAAATAAATTATAAAAGTATACTTTTTTTTACTCATCATAATTTAATTGCATTGTGGAAGTTTAACTATAATTTTAAGCATGTCATGAGATTAAAAAGGTTGAAAAACATTGTTCTAATGTATAGTTACTGAAGAATTCTTTTTAATTTAATTGCTTTTCTTCAAGTTATGTCCAGGTAACCTTTGGTGTGGTTGAAATAATAATAAAGTTTAAAAATTCCCAGCATTAAATCTTACTACTTATAAAGCATATTCTTACAATACCAAACTATTTATTATCTTCAAGTTATTATTAGATTTGTGAGTAATGTAATGGTTAACAGCTCATGAAGAGAAATCAGTGAGACTAGGTCAAATCCCAGCCAAATTCATTCCATTCACTTTTGCACAAATACCCTTAAGGAAAATATGAATCCATCTCTTCTCCTCTCAGCTATGGGCTAAATAGCAGAGCACACTGGGCTCTCTGGCTTTTGTTGGCAACCAGTCCAGGAGAACAAAAACTCTGAATTCAAAACTAATTGGTGTACTAATGAGGAGACATATCTAGAGATGATGACTCGATAAAAACATTCATTTTCTAGCAGCCTCAGCCACTCTTGGGGATGTATCATGACTGAAATTCTTAAGTTACATGAAGTCTATTACCCCACTTGTCTGCCAAGGAACTTCTGCTAACAACTGCTAAAAAGCAGTATAAAAGAAAATGACACAAATTTCTCTCTCTTCTCTTTTCACTTTCAGCCACAGGATACCTTAGAGGTAGAACATGTCTTGTTTACCCTGTGTGTGTGGGGGGTACATTTTGCCATCAGTGAACATAATGTCATATTGAACACAACACAGAAAGTACACAGCATACAATTCCCTAAGGCCTATATGACTACATATAATTCTATTGAATGTAAGTCTCTCAACATCTTTAATATAACTTTAAATGTATATACATATGAAAAAGAACTTCTCTACCCACATAGTGTTATGCATTCCCACAAACACGAGTATTACTCAACATAATTTCTATTTAGTTTACTCTATCCCTAGAAATATCACCACCCCCCCTACAATGCGTACATCTGTGAATATATCACATTGAAACAACAGTTCTGGTGCAATTACCACAGTTAAACAATGTTGAGTCTGGTCAGTATGGGCGACCACTTGAGAATACCAGGTGCTATAAGCATGGATATGTGGGTGGTGAAATGAATAATGGCTCAGAATTGGAAATCAGAGAGCAGAGTTCCAATTCCAGTTGGGTTTGTTATATTCACTTACACCCAAATACCCTTGGAAAAGGTATGAATCTACCTCTTCTACCTCTCAGCTATGGGTTTATTTGTAGGAATTGTATCAGTAAAAATTATTCTTATCAAAAATTTCTTACAATCTAAAAATAATTTCTAGCTTTAAATAACCTGCAGGGTGTTGATAAGCCATAAAAAACAAATCAGCGAGTTACTTCTAAATTATAATATTCTTCTATGTGGACCATCACACCTACCTATCCTTTGTAAATCTTATTAAGGTCTGTCTTTTAACTCCCAATCCTTTTCCTGCCAACTATTTACATGAGAACATTACGTGGGTTATTATATATTTCCTCTGTCTCTTTTGCCTTCAACATATCTTGTGAATATTAAATTTTCCAAGCCCTCTTTCCTCATTATGTGCCCTAGAAATTTCAATTATCTCTTATAAGTGTCCTTTTTGTTTTCCTTTTCTCTAAAACTTTGTCATTGTTCACATGTTCAGTACATGGTATTCTTAGCATCCTTCTGTAGAACCACATTTCTGTTGCCTCAAGTCGCTTTTTCATCTGTGAGAAAATTGTCCAATATTCACTGCCATAGAGGAGGACTGATATTGTATAAAAGATTAGTATTCTTTTTTTGTTATTAATGAAATTTTGCTGTTTCTTGATTACTAAAGGATATTGCATACCACTGCAGAATGATATAATAACCTGTAAGTGTGATAGAAAGAAAATTAAATTTCAACAATTAGTTTAGAAAAATCTAATTTCTTTATTTTTCTTACTTGTCTATCTTTTCCCTTGATCCAGCTGTCTTATGATGATATTTCTGCTTCGTGGATCTTCCACAGATCTCCGTCCTGGGTATGACGATAAACTACATCCGCGTCCTGGGTAAGATGATAAACTACGTCCAATTGCAACTGATCAGGAGGTTTTGAGGAGCATGGAACCACCTCTTAATTGCTGGTGTTCTTAGGTCCACCCTGACCCAGGGTGGTAGCACTTGTTAGTGTCCCAGCCATGGATAAATAGTTAACCCCCGCAAAAAAAAAAACTGGGGCCAAAACACTCTGAAAGTGTAAAAATAGGTTTTAATACCAGAAATACTTATTAAAAAAATACATTTTTGAAGAAAAAATTACCAGCAATACATTTTAAAAAAAAAAAAAAATATTACCAGCAATAAAAATTGGTGGCTTTAAATAACCCATTGTGGTTGATATGCCATAAAACAAACCAAACCAAATCTACACATCTATAAATATTTGACCAGTTGAAATAGTTGATCTGAATATAAATACTATTGGTACTTTATCATACATAAAATTTCTGGAAAGTGAGTTGATTTTTTTAATTTTATTTGGTATTAGAAAAAGATAAAAGAGTTTAATTTAATGAGAAAAATATAAAACCAAGACATGAGATATAATGGGTTAAAAATAAATTTTCAAACTAACAAAGCATTTTGTTTGATCCTCAAAGTTGCAAGATCTTATTAATCATTGTTGATGATAGAAAATTAAATCATCTACATGATTGCAGTAAAACAATCACAAGGTCAAACACACTTCTATCTCTTATAGTGAATATTTTAGTATTCAGTAATGAATCTAGCACTGTCTTTAAAAGGAAAAGAATTGTATTTTTCACATTTATTAAAATTTGTCTCTATGATATTTTTTTTGATAATTGTTTTATACAATCTCAGAAGTGCTGGAAAAGGTTTTCGATAAAAACATTCATAATATGCAGCGCAATAAATAAATTTTAAAAAAAAAAAAATAAAAAAGAATTTGATTGCTGTGAACCTGACATTTGACTATTTTTCGCAATCATAGAGTGGATTATTATATTTATAAATATTACCTTCTTTATTTTTTAGCACATACAGTTCTCTCCTTTTTTTTTTCCATTTCTCCTTATGACATTCAGTAACCTTAACAAATTAACAACCAAAGTTCATTCGTATCAGATGAAAACACAAAACCCAAGAAAATTTTTCCTTTAGTTCATGACCTGTGATATTCATGCAAATGATACTACTTTCCTAATGTTTGTATCCCTAGCAATTTTTGTCAACTTGTGTGGAGATATATATATATATATATATATATATAAAAATATAATAATTATATATATATATATATATAATTATTGAATGGAACAGACAAGGAATACTTAGTCAATGTTTTTATTTAGTTTCTCTTGTTTTCCTATAAGGAAATAGTTGGTTCAAGATTATGCAGAAATTGTCAGTAATATTTTTTTATTGGTTCTTTTGCTTTCAAACTTTCTCAGATCATCTTTTAGTCATCATCAGGAACAAAATGTAGGTGTTATATATTAGAAGATGAGATGCTGAAGTCAAAATCCTCCCAGGTCTTTTGAACAGGAGTAGAGGTTTATCTCCTGTTTAGCATTGGGTTTCCAGTTCCTTATAAAGTCTTTTTATTCTCTTTCACAGTAGCTCGTTGTGTCTTTGTGGCATTATTGCCTTGTTTGAGGTGAATTGATTAAAAAGAAAAACTGGCATTTTTGTGAGAGAACATTATGGTTTAATGGATAAATTAAGGAAAATTCATTAAAAACAATGATATCTTTAGCCCTACAACATGAATTTCGAAATTTTTTCTTCATTTTTTTTTTATAATCAATCATTGAAAATATTCAAAGCCTATTCTTATTTAATGTATTTTTATTATAAGAGCTTCAAGAATTTGGAGCCTCTATTTGCAATCTTTATTTAATCAGTGTCAAGTTAATGCAGTGCTGTTCTTGTATATACTTCCAATAACTTTTATATAGTTTTCATTAATATCAAGCTCTCATAGTGAGTTAGATCCTACCAAGTTTAATATCATTTCATAGTCAATCAAAGCTAAAAAAAATTATATTCTGTTGTTTTTTTTTTATCAGCTGATCTGTTGCTCGTAAATAATTTATTGTTAAGTAGCCACTCCTAAAACCTTCTTGTTCACATGACTGATTTTCATCTAGAGTATTATTATTATTAGTCTCTAAGTAAATGCTTTTGAGTTCAATCAGATAAAGTAAAAGTTTCCCAAGTCTTTATTATCTCCTTCTTTGTAAAGTAGGATTACTATTCCAAGATTGATGTTTTAAGATACTTTCTTGTATACACCAAGTAAATAGTTATAATAATCCTTTATTTAATTTTTCTCCTGCATCTTTGAAAAGGTGTGTATTATGTCATCTTCAACTAGTGCTCTTCTGCATTTTGAAGTACAAATCTTATTTCATCTGTTAATATTTCAACAAAACTAGTATCTGCTAGAGTAACTATTGGTTATATCTTTATTTTCAAAGTATAAAGGTTTGCTTAGTACTCCTTGGTTATTCTTAGCATCTTAGATTTGGTAACTTCCTCATTTCTGTCTTTCATTGGAAGCTCTTGCTGTTTAAACATAAACAAGAACTGCCTGGGGCAATATGGAGGCAGTTGTCATGGCAAAGGGCAGTTTTATTGAATAACTATTTTATATTTTTCTAAGTTGAACATATATGTAAATTATATATACACTAGCAGCATGGCCCGGCCTTACTTCTTGCCTATCTCACACTGCGAATTTTTTCTAAGCTCTATACTAAACATTAAATCTGTTATGAAAAAAGAACTAAACAAAATGAACACAAAACGATCAGCTTTAAAAAAGGACTCGTAACTGGTAAAACCGAATGAAAAAAGAATGTTAACAACAAATACTTTTTCACACTCAACATGAATTTCCCAGTTCTGCGGAATCAGAATCAACATTGAGTTTAAGCAAGCGAATGAGCCAATTGGAGTAAAGTGCCATGCAGATTTAAATATTTCCCACTTGTGACGAATGCAGCTATCGATTTTTTTGCATGCTAGTTAACATTCATGTCAGTCAGCTGTTGGCTCTCATGCTGGCCAATAGAATCTTCCTGCCAATTTGTGGCAGCCAGCTATTGGCTCTCACTCTGGCCATTACAAAATGGCCGCAAACTACATGAAAACTGCTGTAGAAGCATGAAAGAATTGATTATTTCCACTATCGATGGGAGTTGAGTAATGCAAAGTCAGTCTTGGCCTTTCCACTAACTTGGAGCATGTGCATGTAAATTTTGGTGCAAATCCGTCAAAAATTGCAGCCGTGCATTCGTTACACACACACACACACATATCCTGCCTTTTATATATATATATATATATATATATATATATATATATATATATATTTGATTTTTTTTTTGATTGAGTATCTTTGTTTTTCATTAATATTATGATTTGTTCTATATGTATGTAAATCAATACAGTGATTGCTGCAGCAATGCTGGTGCCTCTAACAAAGCCCTCATCAGATGATGATCCTGGGTTCAGGTATGGCTTTCAGGCCACAGCATCATTACTAATAAACAAAAGTGCCACAGTAGTACCATTGGGTTTTGCTGATCCTCTGTCATATCATGGGTGCACCAGATGCAATTAGATGTAACCTTAACCTTGAAACATATGTTAGATACATGAAGATGAAAGTGGGAATAACAACTTGGCACTTGGCTAAAACAGGAAAAGCATTAGTCATAAAGCTAATATTTCTACCCCTGACCCTGACATAGTCAAAAAAGACCTATTCACTAAGTATGCAACTCAGAAAAACTAATGGCCAGAAAAAAAACAAGGGAATAGAACTGAAGGAATAATTCATATAATTAACAAAAAAAAAAAAATAAGGAAAAAACAACATCTAATTGAGGTGATCAGAAAGTATACAATAGCAGGTTTTCCTATATCCCTCGGTCAAATGTTTAAGAGCATGATGATTAAACTCAGTCCTGTGTTCAACCTCCGACCAAGTGCTAAACCTGCCACTGGTACTCTGAAACAGTCTCTCTAATTTGCAAAAAAGCCCTCAGTGAACTGGGAAGGCACCACTTCCAATTGTAGGCTCTTAAGTGACCAACTTGCTTCTATTCAAATTTGACTCACTAGTTGTGAGGGTATAAGTATGCTATATACACCCCAGTGAGCTAGGCAGCCAGCTTACTCATATTTTGAATGAATCTGAACCATCAGCTTCACCCTTATTGTTTGCTTAACCTGTGTGGGGAATGACTTGATAGCCCATGTTTATACTCTGAAATTAAATATAAATTTTTAAAGATCAAAGTTGGCTGGAAAGCAAGAAGCTGTAAAAGAGTTCCACAAGTGAGAAATGCGAGAGAAGAAACTGTTAGCATAGAACTTATGGTTACATTTAGCCATTTCAACTGTAAAATGATGAGACCTCTCTGCCAATCTAGTACTGCACTTAAATTCATAAAGTCTAGGTACCAAAGAGAAAAGTGCATCAGAAAAATTGCCATGAAAATATTTATCGAAAAAGTACAGGGAAGCCATGTTATGGCAGTGACAAAGTAACTAAAGTTGAGATGCCAGGTTAAAATCCAATAACATTACAGATTCTACTTTAGATTTTATCAAGATTCTCTAAATATATAGCTGAAGCACCAGACCAGATATGGCAGTAATATTCAATGCATGGATGAACGGTAGACTTATAAATAAAAAAATTGTCTAACCCAACACCATTAACCAACTTTTCTAGCTGCAGACCTAGCAATTAATTAAATGTAATCTTTCCACTTCATGTCAGTGGAAAACATTAGTACAAGCAGTAACAAGATGTCACTCTTCTGGAGGTTAGCATCAGCCATGCTGAAGGAAAAAAGGTTCTCACAGACGATTAAAAGAAAGCAGTTTTATTTTGGATGCATTAAAATTAACAAGCCTTTTCTTACTCCAGTTAACAACAGTTTGTAGATTATTTTTTTAGTTCAGCTGCCAATTTGACCTTATGGAACTGATCAGACTTAGCATTAAGTCAGGAATGAATAGTTGTTATCAGCATACAAATCAAGTTGAGAACTGATGACATTTATATATTATATGCACACACACACACACGTGTATATATATATATATATAATCGTCAGGGCAGCCTGATGATTGCGTCTAGCATGAAACAGCCTGTTGCCTCTGAGTGTTGACTTCAATGTTCACTTTTATATTTATATTTACATACACTCTATCTTTGATATTGCACACTTTATCCCATAAATATAGCACACGTTAAAACTATATTTCTTTATATATATATATATATAGTTGATGAAAAACTAGGTAATCCGTATGGGTAAACCTAAGGAGGATAAAATCCAGATAGCTTAATGTTAATCCAGAGCAAATAATTTAAATAAAAACAGTCCACTTTAAGGTTCCATGTAATAAATTTTTTCACCACAGCCCTTTTAAAAGGACTGCAGATCATCAGACTTTACTTCCAAACAAAAAATGAAAAGAAAATTTACACATTTTTGACGGGCCGTATTAAACATATGTAAATTAATGAAGTGAGGAAGTGGGGGGGGAGAGAGAGAAGACATGAGTGAGTTAGCAGATATTGACACATATATATATATATATATATATATATATATATATATATATATATATATATATATATATATATATATATTTTAAATAGCCAATAATGTTCTTACTTTTGACCATTGTTATTGCATTCCTTTTCAATATACTTTATTTTCTTGACTTTTAGAATGTTTTCACATTTTCCTGGTTGCAAACGAATGTTTTTCTATTTTATACTTATTTTTACACTTATTATACTTTTTATACTTTTTTTATACTTATTTTTTGTGTAATCCTTTGAGTGTTTCACCTGTCAACCTGACCTTTGTCTATTTTTCTCATTCTCTACTTAAAAAAAATATTTCCTATTTATTTTTATTAAGCCATTGCCTTGGCACTTTATGAAATTTTTTCTTACATCTTGTTTGAAAACTGAAATTATAGCAATTTTACCCATTATGCATTGCAGTCTGGCACATTCATTTGGAATATTCAGTGTTTTCATAACTGTTTATGTAGTTTTCTTTTGCTAATTGTTTCAGCAAAGAATATCATTAATATTTGTTGTTAATTGCTTTGAACATATTTTGCAGTTTAAAAAAACAGATTTTAAAGCATACATGAGGAGTAAACGTTGAACCTTTTTCTCCACAGAAAATTCCTATATTTTAATAAAAACCACTGACAGATAATGAAAGACCAGTTTATTAAAATACAGGATATCATTTTCTGAATTAAATGGGCTTGTCAGCAAAACTTAAAATAGATATCACTTTGAATTCTGTTTCTTTATATACATCTGTTTAATATATGTTGGCATGCTGTATTTCTCTGTACATGCTCCTTTTATACTTAGAATATTTTTTATTGTTTACTTTGCTTTGTGTATCTATAAAATAGAAACGAGCAAGAAATGAAACAATTTAGTTAACACTTTTTCATTTTTGCTTTCTTTTTCTCTGTTTTATTTTTCTTTTTCTGTTATTTCTCTTTTTCTTTTCTCTTTCTTTTTTCTTTTTACTTAATCTTTCCTTTTTTTCTCCTTTTTCCTTTCTTTCTTCTTTTTTCTTCTTTCTTTTCTTTTTCCTCTTCCTTTCTTTGTAATTGTTATGATGTTGATTTGGGGTTAATAAAGACAAACGCCAAATAACACGTAACAATAAAAAGGGGTTTAATAGGTTGGTAAAAAAGGTACAGAAATCGCCTGAGTAGTCTATAACTAGCTCAGCCAAGAACTTTTCTGACTCTGTCTGTCTTTTGACATGCCACTATTTAACGTCTTTGTTTGTAGACAAGTTCATCTTCAAGAGGGGTGGTAGGTTTCCTACACAACAGTAATAAATCTTTCAGCAAATATTCTATCAAGTCTTTAAAGTTGTTCAAAAACATATCTCAGCATTTTGATTGGTAATTCTTGATTTATACATTTTTTTTTATATACACTATATAAACTAGTACATACTTGCATATACTAAATAAACTAGTATATACTGTATAAAATAATATTCTCATCCCCATAAAATGGGGTCAACAAGTTAGTTCTTTAAGCTAATGTAAATCCAGGCATTAAACATTTTGGTCCCTGAAGAGCTGAGGACCAAAATGATAACTTCTCTCCTTAAAAAAAAATATTATACTCATAATAGCAACAAGGATGAGAACTTTAGTCTGAATATAAATAAATTATTATGCTCAAGTATAATGCAAAACATCTAATTTGTTTTAATTCCAGGACAAATTTTCTAGCTTCATTCATCAATATGCTATTTACAGTTCATGTTATTGTATTCCTAAACTTATCCATATTATTCTCCAGTTATATACTTATATAATAATTATGTCTATTATCTATCCCTATATGTTAGTTCTTATTGAAAACTATATACTCACTATTTTTTGTTTGTACTCTGTATTTGTGATAATTAAACAATGTCATTAAAATGCTAGATTTTGAAAATGCTTTTCCACAATATAGTATGAAGAAAGTATTGATCAAGAAATATTTACATTTTATCTCATGAACAGAAATAAGAATAACACACACACACATACACACACATATATATATAATGTTGGTAAAAAGGTATATAAGGTTTGTAAAAAAATTTTTTTGATCCACCTTAAGAATTGATAGTTTGTATGTGAATTATTCAAATAGTTTTATTGTGTAATTGGTTTAGTAAAAATGAATAAAAAACATTTGTCGATATTTCTGAGATAAGGTATTGTAACTATTTACACTATTTACAATTTCCAAACTGTTGTTATTATTTAGTCTGTCAGGGTAGAGTGTTCTAATTCCTTGTGCCATCCATGCCTTTGGATATTCTCTGCTTTTAATTAATTCCCATTGATTTTTGTTCCATCTGCTGAAATGTTGTGAATATGGCAGTAAAGCTGAGGACAACCATTCAAACAATGTTAATAGAGTGAATAAAAAATATTAAAAATTAATCTCATGTCATGATACCAAAAGATTCATTGAGTTAAACATTGCTATTTTGTACCAAACACAAGTACTATTTGAAATAGTCATGCTGGTAGGAATTTTTCAACCTCTAAAATATGTGTATTGGTTCAAATAAATGTACTTCCAATAATTTTTATGTTTAATACACATGGTCCAAAATAATCATGACATAGAGAAAAATATTTGTAAAATAGTAAGAGTGTTGTACAAAATCAGTACCTTGTCACTGTGAGGAAATAATTTGGTCATACCAGTACATGTGTTTAGTACACAAGTGTATACTAAGAACAACAACAAAAATTAAGTTAAAACGTCTCACTTCTCACTGAACATTAATAGTTTATTTGTGAAAAGGGTAGCCATGGTCAAATGCAACAAAATTGACAAAATTTGCAATAAGCAATAAGAAGAAAAAGAAAAGAATAGGACAAAAACTAATATAAAGCAAGCAAACAATATATGCAAGACAAATTAACAGTAATAATGCAATGCAGCACTAATATGACAAAAAGATCATGAACTAAGAATTAAGGTTGACACATAAAGGCAATTTCAGACAAGCAAACATAGAATTCTGATTTCAAAACAAGACAGATATAGACTAAATCAGATGAAACTGAGAACCAGCTTATTTTATTGGTTAGGAAAAAATCCCAGCATACATTTGTGTGCTTCTGCCTATAAAGTGGGGAGTGGCAAGTTCTTTTGCAACTCGACTCCAGTCACTTTCCCACAGACATGATATGCCTTCCCTCTGTCTTTTTTACAAATATTTTTATAGCAACTGCTCTGATGAGCTATTTTCACTGGTGCCCCAACTGAAGAATATAAGTGTGCTACTAGGCATCTTGGTCCCGTCCTTTTACTGTCAAAACAGTTAAATGTATCTGCCTCTTCTATTCCAACAGCTTCTCTCACACTTCCCGACAGTAAAACTCCCTTTCTCTTACTTGCTTCCCTGATAACTATGATCTTCAAAAATCTAAATGTAATGTCAACTGACATCTTCTGATGCCTTGATCTTTCCTTCTCTTTATCCTTTCCTCAAACAAACCTTTTTTCTCTTATTTTCACTTTCTGTAACCCCTTGGTTTAATCCGAGTTAAGAATCTCAGTATTTATGGTGAAGCTACTCTAGGGCAAAGTGTGAATGATATGGGAACAGTACTGTAAATGTAACCCCTAGACATGATGCTGATATATGACCCAAGATTTGGCTCCATATAGAAGGATGAACAACATGATGGTTTTGAAAACTGTTGTTTTTGTATCTTTCTCCAGGTACATTTGTCATCTTTCAACAGCTTAGTTTGCCTAAGCCAGTTTACTTCTCTGCATTAGTTTTTTTTTTGTTTTGAAACATAAGAAACATTAATTTTAAACACTAATATTAATCCATGCATAGAAACCAAAATTTAGGCCACAGAAATACATAGTTTATTTGAAAATTTATTTTGAAGAAAAGTTATATTTCAAATGTTTAGAAAAATGGAAATTAGTCTGTAAATCATATATTTATGTTCTTGTATGTCCTGTAGACTCCCCTATGTAACATAGGGCCACAGACTCCTCTATGTAACATAGAGCTACAAACTCCACAATGTAACATAGGGCCACAGACTCCCTTATGTAACATAGTCAGACTGATCATGCTCTCTGTAGCAAGTAAGATTTTAGGATGATTTTTTTAAAGCTTAGATGTGGCACAAGGCCGAAAGTCATAATTGTTCTAGTGAAATAAGCTTGTTAACCATTACACCAATCTGAGGTGCAGAAGTAAATTTTTATGGGATGGATTTTCTAGCTATACACCTAACTGGTTTTGAATTCAAAGTTTCCTTTCTTTTAGACTGATTGTTAACCAAAGCTAAAGAGTTTGCCCTGCTCTTAACCCCTGGAGAGGAGAAGAGATGGAGGATTTCCGATGGTATTTGTGTGAAAGTGAATATAATGGCCTTGGCTGAAATTTGAACCCAGCATGCACTTCCACTATCTGCACCATTAATCGCTATGCTATATGCACACATTTCAATGATTAAACATAATTTACAAAGAGCAGGAGAGATAGAGGTAAACAATGCATAACCTACCTAACAAGCTTGAGTAAATGGATTTCAGAACAGGGTTTAGGAGAGGTAACAAAAAGTCAAAATTTATTATGAGTTCCAAAGGGCAAGAAATTGTGGAGAGCCATGATTGCCAACATCCTGAAGAGACACAGCACAAAGAAAAAGAAGTTTACTGAACTGACTGAATGAGACAAATATTTATGTAATTTTAAAATTGCATTGATTATATTTTCTGCATGCATAACAGCAAAAAGGAACAGGCAAATTACATGCAAATTACAAATTGGAGATACATAAATCAAACAAGTACAACTATTTAAATATCTAAAAAGTGTTTTAAAAACAGACAGAAAGTGTGACACTGGAATTCAAAGGTGTATTGGTATAGCAAAAGATGCCTTCCAAGAGCTAAGCAAAGTATTATGAAACAAGAAAATGTCATTAGAAACAAAGAAAAGATTACTGGATTTGAGACTTATACATAATATCAAAAAGAGAAAGTTGAAATATTTTTATTTCTAATGCTTAGTAATATTAAACTTTAAAGTTTATATTGATGTAGCAGAGTGTGACTCTTGTATTTTTGTCAAATTTTGTCATAGATGAATTCTGCTTTAATTGACATTAAAAATGACTGATATTTATCATATTTCTAAATTGACTTAAGTTAGAAAACTATTTTTATCTCTTTTTTTTTTTTTTTACATACCTTTGAATCCAGCATGTACAATGTATGGAATGTTTGTTTGCAGGATCTGGTGAGTTTATAGAAAATGACTTTTGTGTCATGCAGTAAGCCAAAGAACGGTAGAGGAAGAAGAAGCAATATTAAAAAATAATAAATAAAATAAAAAAAATATGTAGTGTCCAATGATGGGAGTTATTAGATTATCTCCCCTGAGTAGAATATAGACATGTGTTTGGTATATTTGCATGGATCTCTTTTTAGCAGATAAATTTGCATGCTTATTTTTAGAGTACCAGTGGTAAGAACAGGAGCATTGCTAAATTGGGAAATCTGTTATTTACGAATATGTTTATATGTCAACTTTTTCCTGAATTACCAACAGTGATTTCAATAAAACTATATATATATTACACTGATATTTTCTAGTTTTTAAAGATAATTATTTTGGGGAGAAAATACAGATATTAGATGTGAGCAATAAGCGTATAATAAAAAAGAAGGAAGACAAATTATTACAATCCATAGAAATATTTAATAATTCTTTTTTTTTTTTCTGTGCATGAAGAGCTTTATATTTTATTGGGTTATAGTTAAAATCTAGCTGTCTTTAAATATTTCTTTAAAATTAATCAGTTATTTTTTTTATTTGCAAAATTAGCTTTAATCCTGTTAAAGGTTTTTTGGAATCTAAGTTGATATTATATGAAGTAAAAATGCATACAATCATTCTTCTATAGAAGATTATATCTCTCATATTCCTGGCTTCAAGCTTTTGTCATTTACTGTTATCTAAACATTTTTGCCCCTTGAAAGGATTTCTTTTATTGACGGGCTTAATATATAGAGTTTCCTTACAAAATTGACATTATTTAAAATCTGAATATTTGTGTAACTACATGTCCCAGACAAACAAAATTAAATAGGCTTCATGTTGAAAAAAAAAAAGATTTATTTATCAAAATTTGAACAATATATTCAAAGAGATGTAGATTTTATAAGCAATTTCGCAAAGCTTCACAAAAGTTCAATAAGCTTTTTAAAAACAACAGTCCTCTTGGAGAACAATTCCAAGAAACTTTGAAGTCAGAGAAACAACATCCAAAATTGATATTTACAGTTAAGTAACTTACCAAATTATCAATGCTGTATTTTTAATATTAATATTATTTTAATATTTTTAATATTGAGCAGTATATGAAAATATCTGTTTTACTATTATATTCTTAAATCTTATATATATATATATATATATATATATATTTCTTATTACTATAAATGTTATTTTTAGTAGATACATATGTTTGAATTCCTATTCCTGTTCTTTTTATTTTTCTTAAGCAGTGAAATTAATAAAAAAGATCCATTTTGAATATATATATATATATATATATATATATAAGGATATATGATTTTTTGTAAAATAATTGATTTCCTGTATCATAATTTGATGAACTTTTGTTTGAAAATGATAAAATGGAATATGCATACACCTGTGTTCTCTCTCACTGGAGTGTGATTGGCTGGTGTCCGTCATAAATATCAATGGACGTATAGGAGAATCAGAAGAGAGCCTTAGTCTGAGAGTTAAGTCTGTAATGACACCCATTGGACTACGCCATTGATCTACCCTTCTTACCTGTGACTACGACGCATAACAGTCGATTACTGCTGCCATATTCTACTTGGTTATAGTAGCTAAAACTACTTAGCTACTTTGTTCAAATATATACCTTTCCAGGATATATCAAAAAATAACAAAGAAAGGTTTAATTTGGTTTATTTTTTTTAAAATATCACCCCCAACACAAAATTTCTAAAATTGTATGTAAGTACAGTAGTACTATGGCTTTTGGGAACCTTTTAGAACTTGTTCTTGTTTATTTGTAAGTTTGTATGCTATAGATATAACTTGTTAAATACATTAAAAATACATAAGTACTATCCAATTACATCATTAGCAAATTGAAAAATAAAGCTACTGAAATATTTTGATTTTTTTTTACTCATATTACATATATGGCAAAACTGAATTTCCATTTTAGGGGTAACCTTTTTCAAGAACTAAAACAAATTAATGCCTTTTTCATTACTTTTGAACAAAAGTACATCGATTCATGACACAGGAACATAGGGTTACAAAAAAGTCATATATATATATATATATATATATATATATACTAGCAGTAGAGCCTGGTGTTGCCCGAAGATGTAACAGTAAGAGATAGATCAAGTATCGACCATCATAAAGACTGAAAAATAAAATTGACAAAGATTAGTGTTTAAGGTTGACGGACACGCATGTCTTAATTAGTTCTTTTTTTTTCTTTTTTTTTTATGAATTGGTCAAACTCAAACAAAAACATTGTTTTCAATCGTTATGAGTCTATCGATTGAATAGAATTTTATTATAAACAATTGTCTTGTAAATGAAATTTTTAAAGCATTCTGAATGTAAAAATAAAGAAAAAAGTGTGCAAGACAATAAAAAACACTACCTGTCAAAAAAAAGTGAAGTTTTGTTGAAATAGGTTGAAAAATGTAGGAAATCCGATCCCATATATAAAGGAACACACACACACACACACACACAACAACCTGGGTTTTATAATAAGTATAACTCGATATGAGTTGTCCCCCTTTCATTCTGGTGACAGAATCGTGTTTTCAAATTGATTTCATGCAGAAACAATTGTGTTTTTCCAATTTTTGGTGCTGTCAGAACCACTGCAAGGTAATTTTACGCAGTCCTGTGAAGTTTTGTTGAAATCAGTTGAAAAATGTAGGAAATCCGATCCAATATATAAACGTACAGACACACACACACACACACACAATCTGCGTTTTATGATAAGTAAGATATATAACACATTGAGTGCTGGTGTTAATAAAATAGTACTAGATGCAATATAACAGAGCTATAAAATGTATATTAATAAATATACATATTTTCCTCACCAGTAGCACAACTTGGCATCTCAAGTACAACACAAACCTCTTGAATTGAGACAACACCTGAAGATTGCATTGTGCATGAAACTCCGAGTTGTGCTGCTGGTGAGAAAAAATATGTATATTTATTAATATATATATATATATATATATGAGATTCTATCAAGAAATCATTACTCTTAGGTACCTAATAGAAGCAGGGGGAACATTTTCTGACCCTACTGACCATTGCATTTATTCATATTTTCACAGTTGGTAGAACAGTTGGTTCAAGTCTTTACTTGCATGCTTTTATGATTACAGTGCCTAACAAATAGTGTTCTTTTTGTTTTTTCTTTCCAAAATTACATTCCTTTCTTTGATAAATTTAATGTTTTGGTTTTAAAGTTTCTTTATTTAAATTCTAAATTTTTGAACCTTTAAATGATTCTTTAAGTCTCCTTTTATTAAGAAAGCCCAGTTTATTTAAAAAAATTCTGCCCCCCCCCAACCACTGTTATTACCCCCCCCACACACACACACACCTTTATATTAGGCACCCAGTAGTATTTACTATTATCTGAAAAAAAAGGTAGTGATGTCTCTTGTTCAGATTATGAGCTTATAGTATATTACTTTGTGATGTAAAGTGTCCAGTGTATTTAGAGCCTGGATTCACTATTCTAATTAGCATGGCCAGTACATACTACCCACTGAATCTCCCAAACGAGGAGGGGGATGAACCTGATTGGGGGGCCCCAGGCAGTACTTTTGTGATACTTGCTATCTTATCAACATTTTCTTTTTGTCTACCTACATTTATATATGTTACAAATTAAGCACAACTATGCAAATTTTGATGTAATTGTGAGGGTCTTTTTTTTTTTTTTGTCCAAATTTGTGAATTTATTTCATTTATACTAAGTCTTGAAAAAATACTATATAAAATTCACTATTTTTTTATCCGTAAGGTTGAATGTGTTAAAAATTCTTCAACTTTTTAACAAGAAAAATCTTAAGTTGATGTTAAAAATTGCCACAAAACATTGTTGACTTATTTAAGATGGAATGATCTATTATGACATGTCTCTAATTTTTATTTAGCTACAGTGTATTTATTTTCAATATTTCTAGTTGAATTGTTCACCTATATTGCAGATATGTATAATTAGGTTACAATAAAATTTTTATTTTAAAGAATTCTACCTTATGAAGATTGAGATGTAGTAAAGTGGGCCCCCCCCCCATATCATAGACTGTGGGGTAGGGGTACCATAGATTCGGTGGGGGAGGATGAGACCTTTGCACCAACCTTGATTATTAGTGAACATAGCTATAAATTTAGAAATTGTTTAGTAAAAATATTCTATCTGTAGGTGCTTCTTATAATGAAGCAAATATTTATTATGTTTCTATTGGCAATCAACAATTTTTCTTCAGATGGTGGAGAGTATATGTTTGTAAGATGCACAAGTATAGCAAAATATAAAATACCTTCTCTGACCCATTTTTCCCCACTTTTTTGTGAGAGAGTGTTCCCTGACCTATTACTAGTTCAGAATAAGGGTCAATTGATTGACATTAGGAATTTACTTCACTTGACCTTCAAATTATTGCAAGACCATTGAACATTGAACTAAGCTTATGTATATCAAGCAAAAAAAGAATACAAAAAAAAAAACAAAAAAAAACAGGGATCAATATATGCCCACTCATCTGGCTCTGCTAATTGAAAAGATTTAGCTATGGTTCAAGGAATATAAATAAAAGAAAACATTTTCACAACTCTGCTTCTAGATATATATATATATATATATATCTGTTTTTTAACTATGAATTATTCTGAATAATTTGTGCCTTCATTAAATGGGAAAAAAATTATTGCAGAAAATGTTCAACAATACCAACTGAAGAAATTTGAAGATTGCTGACACACTGCCAACTCCAACATACTTTTATAAGAGTGTAAAATCTAAGAATTTTTGGCAAACATAGACAAATGTACCCACAATAAGACAGAGTTTCAAAAGAATCTTTTCCCATGATATCAGTTTTTAACTGCCTTCACTCTTCAGCAATGTTTGTTTTAAAAATCGATGATTAGAATAGTAGTAAAACCTAAACATATGAAGTGAATTTATCCATTTTCTTTGTTCTTGATAATTGACAACAAAAATAATAAACACTATTTATTTATTAGATTGTTTATTTATACTATTGGAATGGTTGGCAAAACATGTGCTAATTGCCAATTGATTCAAGCATTATAAAATAGTAAATAATAAGGATTTCCTTATAGTTGGTTCACATATTTTAATAATTTAATAAATATTTATAAATTTATGAATAAAAATTATTTTAATATTTATTTCTTTATAAATTGGTAAATGATAAATATTGCACTGCATTAGTTTTAATTGTATTACTTTTTAGAATGTTATAAATGTAAAATTATTCTTGTAAATAAACAATCTAATAAATAGTGTTTAATATTTTTGTTGTAAATTCTCAAGAACAATACAAAAAAATGTATAAATTCACTTTCATCATATGTTTAGGTTTTATTCCAATTCTAATCATTGCTTTTTAAAATAATCATTGCCAAAGAGTAAAGTTAGTTAAAAAAGCTGTGTCAAGGGGAAAAAAACTGTCCATTTGACACTACATCTTATTGCAGGCACGTTTGATAATGTTTATCAAAATTTTATAACTTTTTATCCCATAAGTGTGGGAAAAAATATTTGAAAGTGTTTACCAAAATTCTTGCGCTCTTATGGAAAATGTAAGTGTAGGTCAGTAAACATTTTGATAATATTAACAAAAGAATTAAGCCTTCTTAACTATGTGTGATAAATCACTAATCTATATGATACTAAGAAAAAAGCAAGTAATGCCTCCCTGACTACATCAGGACCCTGTAACAAAAATGATTAATCTATATGATGCTAAAAACAGAAGCAAGCTTGGTCTCCATGAGTACATCTGATCATTCTCATATATGACATTAAAATATACGATACTAAAAACAAAAGAGTTATGCCCCTTCTGATATAGTTTATTAGGTAATGTCCAAGTAAAATATCCTTAATATAACCATTGATAAATTAATCTACTTAATGAATGTTTTAAAAATTTCTTTTGATCAAACAGATAGATAGATAGATAGATAAGTAAGTCTAGGTCAGACTTAGATAGGTCTAAGGTAGACAGAGATAGATCTAGGATAGACTAAGTAGATAGATCTAGGGTAGATATAGGATAGACTAAGATAGATAGGTGCTAGACTACAAATCAATCATGAGTTTAAATTTCTTCTAACATATTTGAAGATTGAAGGGGGAAAAGCCAAGTTGCTATGAAGCTGAATTTTCACCCCTAAATGTCTGTAATTATGAGATGGAGTTTATGATTCAGTGTTTTTTTCAAACCTGTTTTTAACATAAATTTTTTCTTTCACGCATTCATTTACTTTTCATCACCAAGTGTCCTAAATTGTATCAGGTAATTTTCTAGAAAATTTGAATGAAACTATTTTTCATTTTTTTTTTTATAATTCTTAAATCAGTATGCTATTATTCTATTTGTCACAGTGTGTGGAACAAATCACCAAGGCTGTATTTATCTTGAAAAGATTACCAGTTTTGATGCAAAACCACATGATATGTAAAAGAATATAAAAAAAGAATAATAACCTAAAAAAATCATTAAATCTAATATTTGTCTTGAATCATTAACTGCAAGATTTGGATTGGTCTGTTCTCTAATTTAATGAGGTAAAAAAAAGATATGATGAAAATCAAAATAATTAGTATCTTAGTTGAAAAAAAATCATTAAATATAATATCTAGCTTAATCCTTTAACTGTACTTTTTTTAACTTTAAAATGTTGGCCTGACCATTCTCCAGGCAAATTTTATATATATCTCTATAAAAATGAGACATTTCTCAATTCATAAGTTGGAGAATCTAACACTACATTAAGGTATATATAAAATCCAAGCAAATAGCTTTTTAAGAGACATAAATCCTCAATCCATAATAATTAGAATTATCTTGCAGTGTTTGTGAATAAAAACTTTAAAAATCTATATAAATTAAATTTTGGTAAAATAAACAAATTAGACAGATTCAAATTGTTGTGGATATTACTAGAATATGTTCTATTAATCAGTTTCAGACAAAATGAAAACCTTTTTTATGTGTTGTACCTTGTGTTTTCAAGATAACAGAGAGAAAGAAATAAGCAAGACAAACTCGTAGATAAGTCATGAAATAGGTTTACTACCTGAAGATACACTTAGTAACTGACCTAATGCTAACTCTTCTCGACTTTGCTTATTTATATAAACAGACAATTCCGTTCATTTATGTCCTATATGACATTATGAAAAATTGTTGATGAAATACAGTATCCCTATTGAGAATAAAATTTAATTATAATTTATGAAGAAAGATAAAATTTATACAATAGTTAAAAGATATATCAAATTATTTGCAAAGTTTAAACTTTTAAGCATTTATAGTTACTAAATTATTAGAAATTTTATTCTTTTCAATAATCTACTTTCAAATAAAATTTAACAGATTTCTATTAAATATAAGCATAGATCTTTATGTCTCCTATTTAATCCATGCTTTTAATACAAATAGGAGAAAATTTCAAGTAGTCAGTTGAAATCAAATTAAAAAAAAAAAAAAAACTTGACTAAACTAATTTCTAGTCACATGAAAACTTTGATTTCCAAAGTAGTAATTGGACTCAAAACCTATGGTAACAATTTGTGAATACAGTGTAACCCGGATATAAGAGAGTTGTCGGGACCGGAGAAGAAGTCTCTTATATCCAGGTTTAGTCTATTTTATATACATTAACACAGGCTCTAATTTGGGACCAGAGAAAATCTCTCTTATATCCGGGTTACACTGTATATTTTTTTTATTGTCCTTTAACTGCTTTCTTCTTTTTCTTTTTTTTTTTATTTGTGGACATGTTGAATATTTTGACAAAGCCAAACCTTCACCCCGACAGCCTTCCACAATATATTTTGTTATGCTAATGATGATTTGAGAATGTCTTGAAATATAGCCAAATTGAAAAAGTCAAAGATTTTTGTTAAAGTGAACGTATTAATTTTAATCGTTTTCATTTTAGAAAGTAAAATTACCAAGATCTGAACAATAAAAATAAAAATTTTAATAGACATATAACATTTTTAAAGTATTTCTTTTATTTTAAAATGATTCAATTGAGCATAATCACTAAGTCTTATATAAATACCACAGATAATATTGCTTAAATCATGGGAACAAAAAGTACACACACACACACACACTCATTCATTCGTTCTTATAATGTAGATGATTTTTGACAGAAACCCCATTTTTAGTGCTCTTTCATCTATTTTCAAATTTTTTGCTAGGAGCAGATGTCTTATCCCAAACATCAAATTGCCCTCTTTCTGGGGGTCACACACACACACACACTATATATATATATATATATATATATATATATATATATATATATATATATATATATAGTTAGGAATGCTTTGATGTTTCTTTCTGTTTAGCATTCCTGTTGAGAAAGGTGAAGAAGAGAACCAATTTCTTCAGCCTAACTGTTCTTAAATCTAAAAACCCTGAAGGCACAAGTAATAATAACTGCTAAACCCCAGCAAATGCCAGCAAGAGATTGGCCAGAGGTAAGATTACCCCCACCTCCATTCCTCCTGGATAAAAAGGACTTTCTCTAAGAAGATCCTCTTTAGATATGACAAACTGCAAAGCCATTCAGATGACAGTGGCATTTCCATGTCTGCTTTTCTGCTAGTAGTAACATAGTTGAGGTTTGCAGACATCTAAAATTCTTCATTTTTTTCTTCTTTTTTTTATTTATTTTAATGTATGTTTGCATTTGTTTTTTTCTTTGTTGAATTTTTTGATAATTTTTTATTTTTATTTTATAGATGCATATATATTGTTTAATAAAATGTGTTACCCTGCCTCCCCAGATAGCTGGGAGATAGCAACTGTAAAAAAACAAAAAAAAATCAGGAATAAGATCCTTATATATTAGCAAGTGTGGTTTCAATCCTGTTCACTTCTTGGTGAGGTGATGATACTTGTTCACTCATATTAGATCAAATAATTGAATTCATTACTCCCTGGCAATTTAGAAATAAGGACTTTCTATGACTTTAGAAAAAACAAAAATTTCAAGATAATTTATGTTTTTAAAATTCTGTGTGTCTTACTTGAATTAATTTTAATGAAATTTAAGCAGGGCATTTTTTCCAATTCATGAGATCAAAATCTTTAAAAGTCATATATTGCTATATTTTGAATGATTAAAATCAAAGTTGTTTTTTCTTATTTTGATTATATAAGCGTTTCACTTAATATTATGTATTTGTAAGTGGTTGATTGATTTTTACAGCTTATCAAGCTATTGTGTGTTATTTAAAGCTGAATAATTTTGGGGGGATTGTACAAATAATTTTTTTTTTGTGTATGTGAATATTGCATTAACAATTTTGGGGAAGATAAGGATTTTTCCAGATATAAGTTTTAATATTTAACCTGTAGGTGGTGGGGAGATTTGTGTGTGTGGATGTATATATATATATATATATATATATATATATATATTATGAAATGGATAAAGTCCGACAATTATTTTAAGACATTTTTATGTTTATACATTCTTTTTATAGATACAAATATTTAAGTAAATGCTCTGTTTATAATAAACAGTATTAAACAACATTTACCGGCCTGAATGTCTGAAAAATTTTCACAGAAAATATTTGTCCTCCAAATATTTTTTTATTTCTTATGTTCATTTCTTTTCACCTGTATCAAAAGTAATTTGAATACTGTTTTATTTATTGATATTTATGTATTTATTATTTTTTACTTATTTATTTTATTTATCTGCTCATCTCAGTTGGGTTGAGAAAGTTTTTCTGTTGCTGATTGATGTACAGTAAATTCTGTTTTGTGTTGTCATATATTGTCACTCTTAACAGCCACTGGCTTTGTTAATAGTAATTAAGCATCACTGTTCTTTTATGACTAAATATCCCATCCAGTAATTTGTGAATTCTAAAAGAAAAACCTAAAATTTCCTAATCATTCCAATTACTCAGCCATTGTGAAGTGTTTTTCAGGCATCTTATCAGATAATGGTTATGTTGAAATTTTTTTTTTTTCATTGTATCAATTTTTTTAATTTGCTGCTTTTACTGTGAAAGACTAAGGCAAGTCATTTCAAGTCAAGCACTTCATTATCAATTGGTATCAGTTAATTACTTGATGACAGCTTTATTTCTCTCTATCACTCATTTAAACTGTTACAGCCAATTTAAATCCCAATTAAGTTTCATGCTAATAATATTTAATGTTTGTGCTGGCAGAGGCATGTAAATCTTATTCTTCCTGAAATAAGGATGATATTTTAATTCAAGCTTTGAATATGATTATTGCTTCCATTGTGTTTACATCCATCTATTTTTGTTACTATTGACTCCTCAGCATATATTCCAAGTTTTGTTTATGCAAACTCATTTGCATTGTTGGTGTTGGTTCCATGCTTCAACCAGTCTTCAGCCTTCTTCAGGTGTATTGATTATATAATTTTTTACAATGATGTTCACCCAGTAAGAGGCACAGTTTATGGGAATATGTGGGGAGGATAACAGTTGACTCTAGACATGACTAGGTTATAATTCATAAGAAAAGAGAAGGGTGTTTTTTTTTTCTTTTTACACTGATGTTCACCCTGTACAAGACCAAAAGATCCATTCAAAGTAGATGGTTACAGAGCAAGAGGCATAGTTTATAGGGATATATGAAGAAGATAAGGTTAACCCTACACCTGAACGGTTTATATTTCATAAGAAAAGAGAAGAGCGTTTTTTTCTTTTTTTCAAAACAAAGCTTGTAATGTTAATGACTCTTCTCAAAGTTATACACTATATCTATCTATATGTATGTCAGCCCAAAAGACTCTCTTGTAAAATATAGAGCCACAGCCTCACTATACTATAGGTATTACTGCTGGAGTTTCTGTAGCAAGTATGTTTTTACAAGGTGGAATTGCTAGCTGCACCTCCAACCAACTTTGAATTCAGAGATGTCTTTCTAAAGTCAGAGAACCCAATCTGTATAGATATTAATCCCTAGCTTATGAGGGCAGGGGAGAAATGATAAATTCATAAATTTCTAAGAGTATTTGGGTGAAAGTGAACTTGACACACCCAGACCTGCTTTCCGCATCAATAAATGCTATGCTATGTGCTCATCATGTATTTGTATCTGTACATACAGCTGTTACACATGATGTCACACTAGACCATTTCAAACATTCAGCTTCCCAAAGAATACCAGGACATAGACAAAAGAATTTTAACTACCATACAAACATCACATCGCTTCTTGATAATGACTGTGAAAGTTGAAAGTACTTGAACAAAAATAACAAAATATGAACTTTGAACAGTTTATCCACAACTTCAAATGCAATAGCCAACACCTTATCCAAAAATCAGAAAATACAATAAAAACTAAACAGACAGATCTTGTTGGTTATTTTTATTCACACTTATTTATATACTAGCTGAATTACCTGCACCTTACTACATGTCACACATTTTTTTTGTAAGAAAATGATGATTGATTTTAAATCATATTTTATAATTTGTGGAGAAAAATGATGCATTTCAATATTACTCAATGATCTTGACAATGTGGCCTCCATCTTCTGGCTTTCTCCTCCTATATTTTGAATAGGAGTCATTCTCTTGTTCAAATTTAAATTTAATTTAAATCAAAAGGGAAAAAAATTTTCAGTGATTTGATCAAAATGAAATATACTTATCCAAGTACCCTAGGAGTTATTCCCTTGTTCAAATTTAAATTATATCAAAAGGAAAAAAATATTCAGTGGTTGGGTTGTACTCCCTGAGGACCCCCTTTGATTGAAAAGAAATATACTTATCCAAGTACCCTGGGTAATGTAGTTTCAGAATATATATGGTTATGGGGGTCTATCTCTAAAATCCTAGGAGGAGTTCCATAACAGACAGACAGATTGAGGCTACAACTTTATATATAGATATATATACAAAAGGAAAATATATACACATGATATATACACAGTATTTAAATAACCAAACAGAAGAATAGTAAGTTGAGCTGTGAACTTTTCAGCACCCCCTCATATATATATATATATATATATATATATAATATGTGAGCGGGTGCTGAAAAGTTCACAGCTCAACTTATATATGGCAAGAGAGAATATTTGTGATCAAACAAGAATTTTTTTTAATTCCTAAATTGGACTGGGAATTTTTCAGCACCCCTTTGTGTATATTCGTTGATTTCATTTCTTGTATTTTTAGTAGTACTACACACTAAAGTTAAGCAATTCCAAACCCAGTCAGTACTTACATGAGGGACTGCCGGCAAACATTGAGTACTGTAAGCCACCTACTACAATCTGAATTATGTTTCAGCTTTAAATAACCCACAAAGGGTTGATAAGCTGTAAAAAACAATCACTCATTCAATTGGTAATACTACAGAATTTAACTCAATAGATAACAAATAAGATTTCAACAGATAATAATTTTCTAAGACAAATTGTACTACTGAATTAAGTGCAGTGACAAAGATATAAATTAAGTTAAATATAAATAAATATTTGTTATATAAAATTAATGCCTTTTTTAACAGACTTTGGACATGTACTTTTATGCATAGGCATAGATATTATGAGATATATGATATTGTATATGTCATGATATTATATATATATGAGATATATGATATGTTGTGAGCAACAAAAAAAATGTTTGTTTTTTAACAATGAAATATTTCAATAGTTTTATATGTGAAATTTTATAAAGAACAGAATTTGACAACTTTAAGTTTGCAAAAGACACACATAAATGTAAAATATTTCTTCTATTTTTGGAGACCAAATTCCAAAAACAAAAATAAATGATGTTTATTAAAATTAATCACTTTCTCTTGCATTTTGTAATCATGTGTGAAGTAAAAAGAGGGTAAATTATCCAACCTGTCATTATAAACACTGAATAGAAACCAGACTGAATTCCAGTCAACCAGTTTATGCTTGAATATATTGTAGGTTTGAATCACACTGGTAGCTATGTTATTAACTGCGGCTGACATATTTTGCATAAATAGATGAATAGACATTCAAGCAGTTGACTGATAAGTCACTTTTATGTCTATCTTTAGTTTTGTTGTCATCTAAGTTTTATTCTACCTTTCAGCTGAGTCAAATACAGATGACCATAGACTGTACTATAAGAAGAGAATTTATCTGTAAAATGTATATCTGTTCTTTTTTTACAAAATGTATTGATGAAATGGAAACTTACATTAATTTTGATTTGCTTGAAAAAGTGTAGCTAATTATTTTCTAAAGAAATGTATATAGGTATGTTTCTCATTTTCTGGCACCTTTGCTTACAGAATGGTGCCAGCCAAATTATCCATTTTGCCAGACCAACAGAAGCCACATGTTAATAATTCAATAATACACCTCTGACCCCCTAATTCAATAATACACCTCTGACCCCCTAATTCAATAATACACCTCACCTGACCCCCTAATTCAATAATACACCTCTGACCCCCTAATTCAATAATACACCTCTGACCCCCTAATTCAATAATACACCTCTGACCCCCTAATTCAATAATACACCTCTGACCCCCTAATTCAATAATACACCTCTGACCCCCTAATTATGCATCTCTTGTATTTGTATAATAATCATCGTCTGTTAGAAACTTACATTAAATTATTATTTAATGTAAATTAATACAAATGAAATGCTTGTATAAATCTGACATCTGTGAAATCTTATTTACGTGCTTTTATTTTCTAGATTAAAAGAGGTGATGGACTATCAGTATCCTCTATGTGTGTGCATGTGTTTTTATATATATATATGGTGTCCCAGAAAAATGTACTCTCTTTAAATGACAATAAATGCAGTGTTTATTGACTTGTGGATACATTTTTTCTGTGCATGTATGTATATATATATATATATATATATATATATATATGCTTCTGAAAACATATATACATGCTCCTGAAAAAAATTATGATTTCTGTTGAGCTCTCGGGGACAAAAGTGAATTTGTAAACAATGATTATTACTGCTGCTGATGCAAGACTCTTTGTTAAGATGAATTGAGTTCTCTCAGTCACGGGCAGGACAGCACTACCTCATCAAGGCACTTGTTGTAGACCTCTTGTGTTCGGTTTGAGGCCCTCACCAATAAATTCGGGAGTTTTTAACATAATGATCAGAATGAGTTTTCCAAGCTGCTGTATCTGTGTAATCACCATTAAACTCATCCAACTATTTCTGAATGCCTTGCACTGTCCTCAGATTGACAACCAAACACTCTGAAATGTTTGTATTAGAGCTTTTGGTGCAAATGCCAAGCAGTACAGCATGGCGTTTCCAAATTTCTGGCAGAGTGAACTGCGTCATAGTGCTCTTTTTCTCACTGATGGTTCTCAACTAACTCTGCTTTTCTGTGCAGTCAACAAAATCAAAAACAAGCAATGTGA
This sequence comes from Acanthosepion pharaonis, assembly GCA_903632075.3. Lineage (NCBI taxonomy): Eukaryota > Metazoa > Mollusca > Cephalopoda > Sepiida > Sepiidae > Acanthosepion > Acanthosepion pharaonis. The sequence continues at coordinate 2,639,617 of CAHIKZ030003900.1, read as the reverse complement.
ATGTGTGAAATAAAAAATATAAAATGGCGACAATTTACCCATCGCACCGTATGTGTGTGTGTGTGTGTGTATATATATATATATATATATATATATTTTTTTTTGCTTTATTACAACATGGCTGCTTCTCTAGTACAGCAAATATCAGTCATATCAATAAATGTGTGTGTGTATATATATATATATATATACACGCACACAAGGTATACCACTGATTTTTTGTACTCAACAAAATAGCTGTTTCTCTAGCACACCAAATCAATTATATTAATATATATATATATATATATATATATATATATATATATATATATAAATATATTACCAATTTTTCTGGTAATCATGGTTACAGAACAATGCCAGACTATTTGTTTTACCAGACCCGCAGAAGTCACTTCAAGGATACACCTCTGACTTCCTAGTTATGCATCTCTCATATGTCTACATCATCATTGATTGTTAGAAACATATTATTAAGCTTATATTACACACAACAATACCTGTGGCTGCCAGTGAATTAGTCTGGCAGTTGTGAATTTGGGCTAAAATGTAGCACCATTTTTTTTTTTTTTTTTTCAACATCATCACTTGATAAGACACAGAGTGTGTTGAAACAAAATGGCTATTTTTGTAGTGATTTTATAACATACTTATGTTATAATTTTTTATAAAAAATAATTATATATATATATATATATATATATATATATATATATATGTCCACCTTATATATAAAAGATTTGTGAGATAGGATGAGAATAGGGAAAATGACATAAACCGGGAGGTTTTTAAAAATTAGGGAATGTCATGCAATTGCAAATTGAAAAGCCCATAACTCTTAAGTGTCTTCATTGTGAAGATATTCAACACGGCACTATTTAATTTTTTATTTCAATTTTGTTTCAATTCTTTATTCAGCCAAACGAGAATAAAGAAATCATTTTGTGTTGTGCTTGCTTCTAATTTATTATTCACTTCACTTTTCTTCTCTATTTTTTTCTGTTTTCTTTTAATTTTTCACATTTAGTTATTTCAAACTTTTAAGCTTACTTCATTATTGGGAAGGCAAAGAGAAATCAGTTTATAAATCCATCAGTGTTTTGTTTTATTTTTTTTTCAACTTTGCTACATTTTATTTTTCCTTTTCTTTCCAGATATTTTTCTCTCTTTCTTTATTTTCTAAATTTCTTTTTTAACTGATTCTTTTCACTTTCTTTTATTTCTAAAGTTTTTTTCATTTCTTTCTCTTTTTCTCCTTACTAACCATCATTTTTTTTCTTCATTCATAAGAGATTATCTCTCTCTTTCTCCATTTAATTATAATGCTTTATTTTCTTTATCTCTTCTTTGTACCTTATTGTATCATGTTTTTTAAATCTTTCTCTAATTATATTTCCCCATTCCACATAATTTCTATTTTCTTTTTCTTTCTTTGTTTAATCTCTCGCATCCACCACTGAAGAGTCTCCCTTCTGTTTATATCACTTTTCTCTTTTCTTCTCTCTTCATCTTCTCTCTAAGATCCTTTTGCCTTCCTATGATCACTTCTCACATTTTCTTAGTTTTTATTTCCTTTCCTCCTTTTTGCCATCTTTCTCTATCCAGTCTCGTTCCCAACTAGACAAGTGATAAATCTTTGATTAGACTGATGAAACATTTTACCTTTCCTCTCTCCCTCCCTCCCTCCCAAATGTCCTTCTTCGTGATACCCACCCATCCCTGTTTCAAGCTTCTCCAAGAGCCTGACTGCCCACCCTAATAGCACAGAGCATGCAATCTGCTTGACATGACAAATACTCTAGATTACTTTCACTAATAACAGTTGTAACATAATCCACAATGAGGCTTTAAAGACTACAATTTGTAAGCTGCCCCTTCATGACACTCTGCCACTCTCGATTGGTACCAATAAACAACAAACAACTGTATTACACTCTCTGACTCCACCACCCCACACCTCTTCTTTTAGAAGGCATTACTTTTTCTTTATTATACAACATACAGCATTTCTCTCTTTTTTTTCCTCATTCAATATTCCCTTTTTTTTGAGTTTCCATATTCATCTTTTGTTTAAGAATTCTTATGATTACTTATCTTCTTTCATCTTTTTGTTTCTTTAATTTTAATACACAAACTTATAAAGTCATAAAAATCTTTGATTAATTCATTAATTCAAACAATTTGTTAAATGTTTTTCCCTTCTTTCAAGAAAAAACACTGAAGATTAATACCAAAATATAAAACAAGAGAGAGCTCTGTTACATTTCCAAGTTATTGAACCTCAGTGATTTAAAGGACAGAAAACCACATTTCTTTCCTGCTCTCTTCCCATATATATATATATATATATATATATATATATATATATATATATATATACACATAGTTCAGACCACTACTTAATTTTCACGCTACTTAGCATGAAACTTAAGTAGTGATTTAAACTTTGTCTCTTTCTATAATGCTGGAAAACATAATTATTCTGTCTTGTTAACCTTGACATAGAGCACTGTTTGTTACTGTTTAGGTAGGTGTCTATCTTTTAGTTTCTTTTTTTTTTTTTTCACAGTTTATATCTACCCTCTCCCCTATTTTCTTGTATCAGTGCTTGGGACAAGAGACACCATGGACTAATTTTTGCACTCCCTTACACCCACCAAATGGAAAAATTTAAGAATACTAGAAAAACTCAATAAAAAATTCGTAAAATTTGTCTGTCATATTCAATGAGACATGTTTGAAAGAAAGGTTGCTACCCAAATATACATTATATATACATACTTACATACCCATACAGACACACACACACACACAAATCAACCAAACACCAATAAAAAGCACATAAATTATTTTTTTAACTGATATAAAACTAACGAAAAAGAGAAAATTGGCAGACAATTGCTAATACCGCCTGATGAGTGGACTGAATGATTACAAAAAGGTTCATCTATGAAACTCTGGAGTTGGAGTGCTGAATATAACATCAATCAGCTAAGTGACAAATTTTATATTTGTATTAATTATATATATATATATATATATATATATATATATATATATATATATATGAGTGCATAATCTGTTTGTAATGGTTATTGCGCAAATTGCTTCTGGCCAATTAGCCATGTTCAAGGGATCTATTGTTAATATTTTTCCATTTTCACGTGATAAGGTATATTGTGTAGAAGTAATAGTAATCTTGGGTTGCGCTAGAGTATATGACCATGGCTCTATGTTTTAGTGTCTTCTTAGAAGTCTACAACACATTGAACTATTGTTAAATAAGATTATTCCTACAGAAAGTACACATCAACAACACAAAAAAAATAGTAGAAAACATTAATAGCTTTTATTGCAACTAGATGCACAGAATTGATAAACAAAATGAATTCACCATGTGACACAGCATTAGACAATCCATTTCATTCATTGACACAGGCAAACATGTAAAACTTATATATATTATAGAAAATTAAAATCTGCCAACCCCATAATTTATAAATAACAACACTCCTATAAAATCCAAACAAAAAAAAACACCAATGTAGTATATCAATTTAAATGACCAGTATAAGACTGCAGTCTGTTGCCATAAACTGATAACCTACATTGGACACACTGACAATAACCCTCTCCCAAAGAATGATAAGCCACATAAATGATATTAATGTCATAAAAAATCATCCTGACACCCACAAACAATTGCCTGCTCCCATTAGAAAAATCCTGGTTGATAACACCATTATTCTAAAGAAATTGGTCTGCCAACAGCAACTAAAAAATATTGAGGCTCTTTATATAAAACACTTCAAGCTAAGCATCAGCCTTATTTTATACAACATTAGTTCAAATGTGTTAGTAGTATTCTAAGAAGACACTCCAACACAAAGTCATGCCCACATCATTTCATGCAGCCTAAAATCATACTTATACACAGTACATCTTATAACATGAAGATAGAAAAACATTAACAATGGCCCCCTAGAAAATGACTAATGAATTGGCCAATAGTGCTTAGGACAATAATCATTACAGACAATTTCTGCATTCCCTTAATCCTTCCAAAGAGAAAACTGTATGAACATTATAAAAACTTAAGATTTTCCTTGTCTATCACATTCACTGAAACATATTTCAAAGAAACTTTATATAGATTTTCCACTGTCTTTTCATATATAAGAATGTTACTTTTAAAAATATATAAATACTTCACCTCCTACTGCAGTTTCACTTTCTGATCTACAAGCTGGCTTGATTATTTTGTTGAAAAGAAATGTTTTTAGAATTGTTCTAGAGTTTATGCATTGTGCTTCTTCTTTTTAAATCAGGAAGAACTGGTTAATTTATAAAATATCATCCCATAATTAAGTTAAGCAAATGAAGATTTTATAGTGTTGCTTAAAGCTTGCAAATGCAACTCCACCAACACAAAAGAGAATAAAATAAGACACCAAACAAACAAAAAAATGACTAAAAAGGAAACAAAAAAAAGACAAACACTTACCTATAATTCAAAGTGCTCAATACTTATAGCATATAGACCAAGACAGAGCAGTAATACCTAACCAAAAACACTTCACAATATTTTCATATATATATATATATATATATATATATAAAACTAAACATATATACACACACACATGCCCACACATATATATATTAGTTAATATAAATAATATCCAATGTCGATAACACTACTTGGAGTTTCATGCAGTCAATACAATCTTCAGGTGTGAATTCTGACATATATATATATATATATATATATATATATATATATATATATACATACACATTACATATATGTTGTGTCGGAAACCTACCACACCTCTTGAAGATGAACTTGTCTGTGTCTGCGAGCAAAGACGTTAAATAGTGGTATGTCAGAAGACAGAGAGACAGAGCAGTTCTTAGCTGAGCTAGTTATTGACTACTCAAGCGATTTCTGTACCTATTTACCAACCTATTAAAACCCTTTTATTTGTTACGTGTTATTTGGCGTTTGTCTCTACTAACCCCAAATCAACATCATAAAAATATATATATATATATATATATATATATAAAAAACTAAAAATAGATAACAAATGGTTAAACAAAATATATATAGATCAACTTATAATGTGGACTTAAAACTTAAAATAAAAAATATACTGAAAGCAAAATAATTTATACTGTCGTTTTAGCTGTCTTGGAAAAGAACTTCAGAGTCATACATTCACTCTTTCATTTTTATGTTAGAGAAAGATAATGAACAGATTTCAATATAAATACAACTTTTTAAATAAAAACTTTTTACTTTTAATTTTTTAAATACAAAAATAAAATAAAAACAAAATAAATTGAAGGATTTAAAAAAAGAAAGAAAGGTTAAAGAAGATTTATTTTTTATTTTTTCCAAGAATCTTACAAGCAGAAGTTTACTTTTTTACCAAATTTCTTCAAAATTTTTTTCTTCTACATTTTTGTCAATTTCTTTTCCAACTTTCTCCTATGTTTAAAAATAATTCAAAATCTATCATCAACATTTAATGACATGTCTTAAATAAAAACATAGTTTCAGTTAGTTTTTATGCAATATTTTTAGTTCATTTTATTTTTCTCTTTTCTGCAGTTGACAGCATTTTTTTCTTTTTTGTGCGCGTGTGCATAATGCTGAATTTTATATTTTTGAACCGAATAATTCACCACAAGCCAATAGTTCTTTCAATCCGGGATTTTTTCTTCAACTTCATTCCAAAAGTAGCAACCATTTTATGAAATCCATCATAAATTTTTAACTAGTATTTTCTTTCATCTTAATTTTCATTTTTTGTTCTCATCGCAAGAGTATTATTTCAGGAAAAGCTTTAAAAATATACTATTTGAAAAATAAATATGGCATTTAATAATATTTCTTTAATAACCACACTATTTGTTGTCTTTTAAGTAAAATTAGGATATTGCTAAAATTCAATATCTGTCTATATTTCTGAGATGAGTTATTATGTACATTATTTATATTATTCGGACTATTTTACTCATCTTTGTCGCCATATTTATTACAACATTTCAGCCGTTGTACACTCCAGCCTTCTTCAGGTGGTTGGAATGTTGAAATAAAGGTTTCAGTTCAGTTCGACATTCCAACCACCTGAAGAAAGCCGGAGCATACAACAGCCAAAACGTTGTAATAAATATGGTGACAAAGATGAGGACAATAGTCCGAATAATGTAAATAATGTGCTAAAATTCAATAATTAAATATATTACTCCAGGTCATATGGCAACTGTTATGCCATTTGAAATTCAAAAGTATTGCCATTAATACTAATATATAAAATCTCTATTCCATTTGTAATTGCTTGGTGCCAATTTTCTTTACTCATTACCAATTTCTAAGTCTACTATTTTTTATAATGCTCAGTTCTTTTATTTATGATTATTAGTTAATATCTGATAATTGATTCATCATATAAGTAATATTTTATTTCATCTTTTTTTTTTTAGTAGAATTGTGTATGTATAGGATTTTGGAATTTTAGTGAAGTTTCTTTCCTTTTATTAATCGAGCATACTTATCAAATAACTAGTCACCCCATTGAGTTCTTCTCCTTCTCAATACAATTTTTTTTCTTAGCAATTAACAGAATTTTTATTATATTTGATGGCAACTGGGTATGCAAATTTATCCTCTCAAGTTTTCCATGAAATAAAAAAATATTATTTGTTTGAGAATCCTCAACTCTTATATAGTTTCTGCAGAACAAATGTAATCAACATCTATTTTGTTTTCACCCAAAAGAGCAATTAAACAAAACAGTTTTTAATTGGTTACTGTAAGTTAAAGGTATTCAACAATGTTTTTCTTCCTGCCAAAATTCTATAAGTAACTCTTTACAATGAAATATTCAACTTCAAATCTACATTTTAAAAGAGATGAAGCATTTGGGGTTTCAGGTTATTTACAGTCATTATTCTTTAGTTATTTTACAGTAATCTATTCAAAACAGTAACCTCATCTTTGTATTGTCTCTTTGAGGTTAGCATCTTCTAGGTTTCTGACATTCAGTAACCTTGTAATTTCAAAACTAACCCTTTATTCAATCAATAAGGGTAAATTGTTCTTGTTTCAGAGTTCATGCTTCTCATGTCAGTTAATTATTTCTACACTATTTATGTTTGTGGTTATTTATACTTGGTTCAGATTATTGTGCTCACCTTTGTTGTTTTTACCCCAACATTTTGGCTGTAGTGCCCTCCAGCCTTCCTCAGGTGTATATTGATCTGGGTAACCTACAGGGAATTCTGCACTGAACCTTTTCTTTAATCTACAGGGGTATTTGTATTTAAAGGTCAAGATGATGTGAGCAATAAACAGCAAAATTATATACACACACACACACACACACACACACACACATATATATATATATATATATATATGAACAGATTCTTAATGGTACAGAATTTTATAACAGCAAGGAATAAGTAACTTTTTGATGGCATTAAAACTAAAAACTAAAACAACTGGTTTCAACCCAGATCTTATCAAGTTTATTTTCTGGGTATATCTTAGAGGACTAAAAGAACGAAATGAGGGAATGAGGCAATATATATATATATATATATATATATATATATATGAGATAATATAATGATATATAAATTTTTATATATTAAGATTAGTACTGGGGGAAAATGTATGACAAAGTGTAAAAAGTTTTTGTGTGACACATTTCATCTTTAGGACTTCATCAGACTAAATTTGTTATATTTGTGTGACTACACAGGCACTCAATTGAGGGGTGCTGGGACTGTTTTCATTCTACTGCTCATGTCTAGTGATATCATCTAGTTCTTATTTTTATTTAGTACTGTTCAGTTATTGCTCACCTATTTCAACTGAATGCAAGTACATACTGCCTGGCTGAAGGATTGAACTCACAACCACTATGTCATACTCTTCATCCATAGAAATTCAAATAAATATTATCTTTGCGGGGTGTTGTTTTCTTCTACTGAAGCAGAGTGTATAGTTTGACTAACTTAAGAATTGAACTTACAATTCTTTTCTTTAAATGCCATATCACTTTCTTTTCTTTATGGGCTTACAGCTATGTCACATTGAAACACTGCTTCCTGTACAATCATCAGTCAGTCATTGGTCAGTACATAGATGGGTGACCACCTGGGAATACTAGATGCTGTAAACTTGGATATGCAGGTGGTGTAACGGATAATGGCTTAGGATTGTTAATTGGAGAGCAGAGTTCTAATTCCAGTTGGGTTTGTTATATTCATTTACATACAAATATCATTGGGAAAGTTATGAGTCCACCTCTTCTTTTCCCAGCTAATTAGTAAGACATGTTTCACTAAAAAACATTATTATCTCCCAAAAAATAAAATAAAATAGTATACAAAATATTTAGATTTTGGAACTAAATAACTCATAGAAGTTGATATGCCACTAAACAAAAACAACCAACCAAACTTTACTTTATTTTCTGTGAATTGTCAGGCCTTCTTGAAAAAGTCAAGTAAAAAGTTTCCCATTGACTTTTTCACAGTTTGGATTTGGAAATCAAAGTTTTTTTTGTCTCTTAGACTTGTTGCCACTCAATACTAGAGAGCACAGTCTACTCTGCTGTTTAGCCCATAGCTGAGGGAGAGAAAAGATTTTTGTGTCTTTCCCAAGGATATTAGTGCAAAAGTCAATACAATGCACTAGGCTGGAATTTGAACACTGCTTGCTAATTTCACTGTGTTGATTACTGTTGCACTAACAGTACATCAAAGTAATGCAATATACTTAACACTTTTATTCACTAGGCCAGTGTTCTGTAGAAAAGTCATGTTCTGCTTCAGTAGAATGTCAAACCATCTCCCCACTCTCTTTCTTTCTATCTCAAAGCAAATTTGTAAATTCACAAGAACAAAGTAAATGTATACATTCACTTTCATAGGTCTAAGTTTTAAAATTCTAATCATCACTTTTTAAAACAATACATATTACTGAGGAGTGAACGTAATTAAAATAATAACAGTGTAAAGGAAAAAAAAATAGCCTTTTTGATGCAACTTTGGGAGTACAAAGGTTAAGTATTGCCCAATCAAATCAATAAACTTCTTTCATTGTCTCCTAACAACACTTAGGTAATTCCGACAATATACCAATGTGGTTACTCAGAATACAAAGCAGATTTTTATTAAATTCACTTTCATAAATATTGAACTTAATATTTACCTGCCATCTTTTTCATTAATATTCCCAGATCATCCTGGGTATGACAATAAACTACATCCAGCAGCAAGGCCTCTGATCAGGAGATTAGAGTTTTTGAGGAGTGTGGAACTTAATTGCTGTTGTTCCCAGGTCCACCATGACCTGGGGTGGTAGCACCTGTTAGGGTCCAAGTTATGGGCAAATAGTGAACTCCCAAACAAAAATCAAAACACTAGGAAAGTATAAAAATGCCAGCAATACATTTTCATAAAAAATAACCAACCATATATTTTTATAGTAAAATGACAATCAATACATTTTATAGTAAAATTGAAGACATGTCATAAATTGTTAAAAAAACAGTTTTCTATGATTAATGTCATTTCTTTTAAGTAGAAAAATGTTT